>NDXB01007087.1:15573-28305 GCA_002631895.1 Agapornis roseicollis
TTTTTTTTTTTTTTTTCAACATATCCTCGGTGTCTTTTTATTTTCTTTCAAAGTTTAAACCAGAGCCTGTAGTCTCTTCTGCCTTTCCATACCTAAGCAATTCCTATTTATGTCCCTTGTGGCCATCTAAAAAGTACCCAAGTCAAGAAATTCTCCTGAGAAAATTCCCAGAGAGAAGGACCAGACAGGGAGACCTACAGGGAGAGGGTACAATAGCAAAGAGACTTACAGGGGAGGCTAGGAGTCACACAAAACAAAATCCACTTGTGACAATGGAGAAAAAGCTCCATTACATGTATGCATGGGTAACATCAGGGCCCTGTTGGTGCTCGGCCTCTAACAGTTTGCCTTGGGCTGCTCTTGCAGACCTTAGATTTCTGCTATTTTAGGGTGGCTGCAATGCATTATTTATCAAGTTTGAAACTTTTCTAAAATTTACTTAACCAAGCCAGCCAGTATGAATCACTTTTCCTTCTTCCAGCATTCATCTTTAATGTACTTCTCCCCTAATCAAATAATCAATAAGGACACAAATCTTTCAAGTAGAGTAACCTCATCTGTTTCAATAACAAATGAAAACAAATACAATTGGAATATGAGGTAACATTTGCAGAATATAAATTATAAACCTTTAGTTCCCTACTAAAAAAAGATAAAAAATAAAACCTTTGAAGACTAAATTCCTGATGGAACAAATCTGTTTGGTACAGAATTTCTTAGCGTTTAAGCCATGCATTTACTTTCACTAAGGGAAAATTGATTAATTGCTTCAAGAAGCAATGAAGGTGTTCCACCCTTTTTACTATTTTCTTTTGAGTGATTCTTATTGAGAAATAACCACCAGGTATTTCAATTACACTAAAATACGGTATTAACAACCGCTTTGCAATTGGAAAACACTGACTTCCACAGAAAGGTGGTTTTGAAAGATATGAATTTATCTTAAAATTCCACACTTGAGATCAAGGAAGGTAGAAACAGGTAGTTTCTGTAATGAACTACCTTATTATCTATTATTCATTTATTCTATGCCAAAATGCTTACATCTATCTCTTGCTTAGTTTGTGGTATCCTTGCATATTCTAAAATTTTGCTAGCAACACAATTTTCTCCTATTTCATTTAGGGAGAAATCTGTGCACTGCTTTTTGTGTGTACAACAGACGCACATATGGGCAAGACACTAGACCAGTTCATCGTATGACTATATTTAAATATGTCCCAGATCTTTAAGGAATATAAAATAGTCTGGGTGGGTGTCAATATACTAAGAGAGTTTGATAATTCCCTTCTATTCATTTCCAGTCACTGGACCATTTTAAACGCTCAACAGCCAGAGGACTTGTTATCTCAGTACTTAATAGCCTCACTAATGCGATGTGATGACTAAGTATTAACATTTTCAGTGCCATCTGAGGGACATTCCCAGATGAAGGACTCTATAAATAGTTCAGTTGGAATGAAATAGGAAAAGACTGTTTTCTTTGGACCCGTGGGCACAGCTGAAGCTGGAAACTAAAGGATCAGAGAGGACCATACCTCGCATTTTCCAGGAGCTGCATAGCTAATCACCACCACACGATTCTGTATTAAAACTCTGCTGGGTTTTGTTTTCCACTTGGCATTCAGAATTCGGTATATGCTAAAAGCCTATTTACTTCTGTTAACAAAAACATTTTTTTGCCTGTGTTTTTTGTTGCCATTTCAAATGTCTTTTATATTATAGTTTAGTTGTTTGCATAATGTTCATAAATTTGTCATAGCTTAATGACTGCAATTATAATCGGGGCATTTTCAGTTTTAATACCCCTCTTGCTGGAGGCAAGCATGTGTGCTTTTTTTCCCCATATTTTCTTTCTTTCTTTTGTTTCTAGTAGCTATTATGCTTAGAATTTAAAAAAATAAAATATTAAGCAGGGACTGAGGGCAAGTAGTGGCTTAATTAAAAAGAAAGAAAACAATCTCTTAAGATGATTATAAATTCCAACAGGTTTATAAATTATGATACAACTGGTAATTACATCTGCTATAAGCTCTCGGTTAGAGTTAAATTCTGTTGAACATGGCCCTCTGGCTCTACAATGGAGTAAGATGCACAGTCACCCCAGGGAAGTCTAAAAGCACATAATTTACATGTTTTGTTTTACTGTAGTTTGGTTGTTTGGTTTTGGTTTTTTACCTTTTTTTTTAATCACTTGTTTTGTCCAAAGAATGAAACAAGTCTGAAATACAAGAATTACAACAAAACTTGGAACAAAAGTAACAGATTTAATGGGATAAAAACCACTTTCTGCCTCATTCCACTGTTAAAATGACTCCACAGAAAGCATTAGAGACTGAGAAAACAATGAAACATTAACATATGATAGAGATAAGTAGTCAAACAGTTAATGAGATATCATGTGAAAAATATTGTCCATACATGCAGTTCTACTTCCCTATTTACAAAGCCACAGTATTGACCAGGGCTTGAATCTCATCATTTTCAAGGACTCTGCTGACCCACCATGGGACACCAAATCTGCTTTGCACGATACACAAAAACTAAGTCAAGTAGCCTATGCACAGTCTTTGTTTGGATGAGTTATTTCAGGTAAGTTAACAAGAGACTCTGAAATCACCATGGCAAAAATGTTCCTTTCCCACCAGTTTTGCAGGGTAGGAAATTGTAGTCAGATGGCTTTTTACTGTACTATCAGATTTTAAATCTTTAATGAAATTACCCTTACAAGCATCCTGTAAAACTGTGAAGTGTTATCTATTCCATTTGAGTAACTGAGCTACTAAAAACTAAATGACTTAGAGAAAAACTGGTGAAAAAAAAGGCTTAAGCTGAAATTTCTTAAGCCCTAGTCTAGTGGCTTAGTCACCATGCTTTCTCTGGGAAATGAGATTAAATAAAAAAATCAATAAAGATTTAGGTTTGCCAGATAAAACACAAAAGCTTGAAAGTCCGCTGACAAGAATTCAGGGCATGAGGCCAAGTATTTTTACTACTTTGAGTGGATCAGTTAATAGCATGAAAACAACATAATAAGGAGAAAATTCGACATCTGCTTCAGGTGTAGCCATGAGGTATGTCCTCAAGGACTTCACTTTTACTTCTCCCAGTGCTAAGTGCACATGATGAACTCCTGACCCCATTAACACGAATGGTGAAACTCCCTTTACTCCAGGCTGGCTAGAGGTTTACCCATTCTCAGGCAGAGGTAGTGCCGAGCACTTCACACCAAATTCACATCTCTCTCTCTAGAAGACAGTTTCAGCCACTAATTTAAATGCTGCAAAGAGAGACAAGTTTGAATACTGAAGATCTGGGCTCCACAGAGACCCTAATAAAATATTCAGAAAAGAAGGGAGTGGCATGGGTTTTATGTAATATCGAATTAACTAAATGTGAAGTTTTATGAGCAATCTTTGCAAAATGAAGTAAATTTTGCTCAAAACATTTTTATATGTATACATACCTATATGATTAACAATAAGCCTCCACAAGGTTTGTTCACAAGTGTTATTTTCATTCCAAACTACACTGACCTTAAGAAATAACTTACATTTTAACTGGTTTCAAAACCTAAGTCCTGAAAATTAAACACAAACTGCTGTGTTTCAAATAAATATTTCATGTTACTGCAAATTATTTTCCCTGGGTTGTGTTTCACTGTTAGTTATCCTCAGCTCATCTAGCCAAAAAGATCAATTATCTGACTAGCTTTATAAAAGAAGATCAAACAAGACATATACATAGCTTGTGAATCTATGCAGTAGCATTCATGATCAGTAGCTTCTGCCATGTTAGGAAACAAGGTCAACTAACTTTCAGAACTGAGCTAAAAATAATAGGTGCTTTCTTACTGAGGGAAGATTCATCAGACCTACTACAGTCTGGAGAGAAAGTTAAATATTATTCTTAAACAAAAGTGGAAGAAGACGTACTCTAGCTCATTTAACTTTCCTCTCTATTCACATACAAGCACCATGGACCAGGGGATTAGCTACAATGTTTACAAGAAAATGTACAGACCTATAACAGTACTTGTGACAATTTATTTGTTGAAAAATTCATGCCACTACAATTCTAGTATTGACAAATGTACTTGACTCTTTTCTAGCTCTTACAACAATCCTCTTTTGTCTTTCTGATAGAAACATGGTGTCTTCTAGGCCAGCCTAACAACCTAATAATGCTTCAGGATTAGTAACTGCAGCCTATGAAGACCAATGTCTAAATGTCTGTAGACTATTTTGACTTTACTTATCAGTGCTGAAAAAATTTAATCATCATAATTGGGGTTTATAAACAGTATAATTTTTGGTGCCTGTTTTGTTTTTAAAGAGATAGGGCATGGTGATGTTCTAAATTCTGCATAAAGAATACTTAGTTTGTGACTAAAGGTAAATAAAGCTAGTTTATATCTGGCAATACATGCTCGCCTTCAGCCTAGTAATTATGAGTCAATTTGCAAGAATAACCAATTGTTTGGGTTTTTTTAATATACCTTTACTGTACATATGTACAGAACAAAGCAGTGCAATGTTAAGAAACAAATCAGGTGAGACAGAAAAAAGGTGACTGTGCCCATGAATGGAATTCACTGCAGTAAAGGGTATTAAGAATAACTTAATGCAAGAGCTGTGTAATGATTAAAAATAACATCTGAAAGAGCCTCAGAATTTTCTATCCTGTAAGTCTCTCTAGTAATTCCTATATCCATGTAATATTGCAAATGACTTGCAGAGAACAGGCCAGGATTGATTGCACGTCTCGTCTTCAGATAGAAGAATAAGGTGTCACCAAAGATGTTCATAGATGGCACATCCTGAACAGACACAATTCACATGATGTATGGTGCAGCTGGGGCTGCCTTCTCACAGAATGTGGGGCACAAAACATTAACCTCTCTGGTATCTAACTTGAAGCCTGTGACTGGGAGGTAAATCTACTGAGGATTACTGAATAAACCAAAAGCTCTGGTTCAGGAGATCTCTGCTCCACAAATTCTTACATGTCCCTTGACATCCACTTTTGGCCACTGTCAGAAACAAGAGAATGAATTGGGCCTTTAGACTGATGTAATGCCATTACTTATTGGCCTTTATTAGGCTCAGGCAACATGTTCATACTGAGGAAACAATAATGTATATGAACTCACAGCCACCTTGTGAAAGGATACCTCTCCTTACATTATTTCCAACCCTTGCTTCAGGAAGACAATGACTGATAAGGTTAAAAAAATTAACAATCAAAATAATCAAAAAGATACCTACACAGCTATATTGAAGACAGCTACGTAACAATAACATATGTGCAAGTAAGTATAGCCCCTATATTTTGAAAACAAAAAAACATCAAACAAAAGTCCCTAGCAAGACAGAGACAAGAAAAACCCAAGGTTTCCAGCAATAGTGGTAATTATTGAAAGTATTATGCTGTTATGTTTCTTCAGTCAGACATATCAGCTGACATACTACTGAATGGGCCTAAGCAGTTTAATCAAAAAAGGTACCCTAACATGAAACAAGGCTCTCTGTGGCAGTCTGATGCATTGCAGCACTATTGTTAGGTTTTAATACCCCGTTACTATGGCTTGCTTGGGAAAAGCCTGATCTATCAGCCAAGGCACATTTTAACCTTCTGTAACTGTCAAGCCAACTATTTTAGATCAAGCCAAACAATGAACTGCATCTTTTGACCTTGGTTTGAATTTTGGCCAAGGACAGGTTCAATTAAATCACTGTGCAGTTGTCCAACCGAAACGACAGTTTACACACCAATTTGACTTATGTACTCCCTGAGTTTCTCAGTGGCGTTGACATCTCAGAAGTTTCCATACACTTGGAATGCTAAATTGCATTTCTTAACTTACTTTTTCTTCATCACTTTTTTTTAGAACTATGAGCTGGAGCACCTCTTCTAGGGAGACAGGCTAAGAGGGCTGGGCTTGCTTAGCCAGAAAAGAAGGCTTCAGGGAAACCTTAAAGCAGCTTCCAGTGCCTAAAGCAGTCCACAAAAAACCCAGAGAGGGACTTCTGCCAAGGGCCTGTAGGGACAGTCGAAGAGGGAATGGCTTTAGACTGACAAAGGGGAGAGTTAGATTAGACATGGTTGGACTCAATGATCTTGAAGGTCTTTTCCAACCTAAACATTTCCATGATTCCATGGTTCTATGAAGAAATTCTTCACTATAAGGTGCTGAGACACTGGCACAGGTTGCTCAGAGAAGCTGTGGCTGCCCCATTCCTGGCAGTGATCAAGGTTGGATGACGCTTGGAGCAACCTGGCCTAGCAGAAGGCGTCCCTGCGCATGACAGGTTGGAAAGTATCTTCTAACCCAAACCATTCTGTGGTTCTATAATTCCTTAATATGCTAGAGCTTATGTATAATTACTCGGTATGTTACATTTGATTCAGGTGCTACATTTACACAATAGGAAAATAGTAGGACAAATACAACTATCAACCTGCTGACATACAACTCACATTTTTAAGCTATTTGTTAAATATTTTCCATTCATCATAAGGTCCTAAGAGCGTTTTACTTAAAATGCTAAAGCATACCTCTATAAAATCTTCATTTAGAATTAACCTTGAACACAAACCAGTACTGCTTTATAAAACTGCTATGTTCTTTTCCTGACCAAAGCAATCCTGTGTTCTAGACAAATAAAGTGAACTTCAACATCAGAGTTGTGTGTGATCAGCATGATGGTTTTTAATAATAAAAGAAAGATTTATGAACGGGCAGCCATTGTTGACAATTCACTTTTCTTTATTGATTTTGCTTTCAAGCAAAATTGCCCAAAGAAGACCTTTCTTGTTATTTTTAATATACTGGTTTTATACAGTTACACTGAAAACTGTGTCTAACCCATGCACAGCTTTATAGATGAGTACAGTTATATTCTTAAAAAAACCAACAAACTAGATACCTCCTTTCAGAAGATCCAGGTTATCACTGGTATAATACTAAATTTTGTGTTTGCTTTCCTTAACCCCCTACTTTTTTCAAAGAGATTTACAGTATTTCTGTACAAATTGTGTAAGCCCAGAAGACAGTCTTAGCTTTTTAGTGGAATGTAAATTGTAACATTCCATAGTAGTTTTTCCCTCATGCAGGAAAAGATTATGTTTTTAAATCTGGCCAGGCCTTAAAACCAATGACTTATAAATAATTTTGTATCACCAGGCACACAAATCCCATTGAAGAATATACTGAACTAAGCAATTCTCATAACTTTTTTTCTGCTTTCATTTATGGGAAAGGCACTATCAAGAAAGTTATTTGAAAACTATGGCTTTGTATATTTTAATTTTTGTTTGCTTCATCTTAAGATTTTCTTGGCATTTTCAGGGGAAAAAGAAAACATGAAAGAGAGGAAAAAAGGTTTCCTACATCTTGAATATCTAAATCACTTACTCAACGATACCTGCAATACATAGGACATACTAAATCTGAATATTTTCTCTATGTGTAAATCTATTTACAACTTAGAGAGCAAGAATGTATTAGTGTAAAATAAATCCTGGGTAGACATTCAGGTCATAGCACACAATAGTAACAATTAAGAAATGTAATCACTGAGCCCAGTCTAAGAAATTGTGAAAGCTTTCAAGATGCAATGAAATTTCCTAGCTACTTCAAAGGTGCTTTATAAGGGCAATAAACTCCCAAGCATTGCTTTCCTGAACATAATAAAAACACAATTAAATCAAATGACATCCTGATTTGTTTTTCCAATCTGTCTCTGGATAGTGCTTTCTAACACCATAGTAAACCATAGTGCCAGAGCTGAGGTGAGAGTTCAAATGTTAGAAACACCTTTGTTGGGCATTTTGGGGAGAGGGTTTCAGCAGTCCATAAAGACTGCACTTCAAAACTTTAAATGCAAATTTTTCATAGATGTTTATTGATTGTCTGTAGGTTTAAGCATCATGATTTAATGTCTTTGCAACAGTGCTCTAAATGTAAATTTATCACAGTTACTTTACTGCCTATCTCCACTAAATTTAACAGTTTATTTCATAAGTTTTTAGATAAAAGTGGAAAAATTAGGTATGAGAATGCACAGCATATAATGTAGTTATACAAACTGTTATTTTTCATATTTCTTGAACATTGCATGCCATAATTTACAGTTGTGTCACAAGCACTAGCTGGTTATGTATCCCTAGGAATTGAGTTTCAAACATTCATTCCTCTCAAATCATTTGGGTTGGAGAGGGGAAGGAACTACTGAAATTGCATATTAAACAATCACCTATCGTCATCTAAGAGCTTCTTACAGAATGCATGTATTTTATCATCATTTTATGCGCATTCCTGCACCAACAAATTTTCTTTGAATGTGCCTAAATTTCACTAAAGGATTCATTTAAATAAAATGAAAACTAAGTGAAAACACACAAGTAATGAATACTATATACTCACACTTAAAGGATCTTTATGTAGTTTAGCTAAAGATACAAGATATGGTAGCTCTCAACAGCTTAGGTTCTGCTTAATTATGCATTTTAGGTATGAGGAAGTGTACATATCTGAGGAACTGACCTCAGATTTCATACTTTGCCAAAGCTAAGTCAAAACTAGAGAAGGTCAAATAACAATTTGCACTATGTTCTTTCAACTTTGAGCATTTCTACGGGTCAACAATCCATAGATATAAACTCAATTTCAAATTTTAACTTTCTTTGGCTTTGCTATTCTGTTAATTACTCATTAAATAACTTTCCACTTTGAAAAGAAACAAACAGCTCAATTCAAATTAATTTGCTAACTCCTGGTGACTCAAGCAGAATAAAAAAAACTTTCCCTCTTTCCCCTCACACATACATACAGGATAATGAGTCTTTTGCAAGCTGTCTCACTCTACTGATGATAGAAACTACAAATCACACTCTCAGCTGACTTTCTGAATCAAATGTGCAACTGGCATTCTGCATTTAATGTGCAATTCTTGCCACTGATATACAGATTAACACATTAATATTAAACAGATCTGCAGTAATTACTATCAATTAATGTAAAGGACAAGTTAATTTACAAAGCATAGCATTCAATATACCAGCCAATGTGAGCCAAACAGTATTATGCTAATTTGATAGCCCTTATTTTAGAAGTCTTATTAACTGTGGCTGGGTAATCTGACTGTTCAGGGGCAATGATTGCTTGAACTATTATGTTTTTCACAGTCAGGATCATGCAACTACAGTTCAGTTATAAATTTAATATCCTTTTCACTGTATTAGCAAATCAGAATCTTTATATAGAAGACAAAAGACCATGGAGAGAAATATAACTTGGAAGTATCTTTTCAAGTCTAAAACTTTTTCTGTTACAGGTTTTAAGCCTACAGAAACTTGCAAACTGAGATTTATTTACAAAAGTAAATATTTCTGCTCCAGAAGTGTTTGGTCTTATATTATTTCAATATGAATTAGTACAGAGCCCCAAGTGCTTGGAGTTAACTCAGAATACACTCAAAAGTAATTGCTGCAGATCTTCACATACCAGTTTTCGTTCTTGTTGCAAGATAAATATTACCAAATACACTTATTTTCTCAACACCTTATTAATATCAGCCAAATATTTGTAAGGTTACATGTTTAACGTGATTCCTTAAATCATTGAGTGTAGGTTATTTTTAAACTAAAACCTATCCATATAACTAGAGTAGCAATTAAAACATAAGAATGATGTTCCAACTGGACCCAACCATAGAGAACATATACAGAAAATAGTAGTAGTGTGTGATGCAATTCATGATTCATTGAGAATGTCACTGTTCTTGACTGTCAACATTTGAATGAACATTAAAAACAGCAAAAGCAGAAAGAGAACTTACTGAAACTCAACATGACATACACAACTGCATCTGTGCACTAAGAAGCTGTGCTGTCTCACAGCAGCCTTCTAAAATTGTCAATAGAGAGTTAAGACTGCAATCTTATCTAAATGACAACAGAATTCTTTTTCTTTTCCTCCCCACCAAGGTAGTACTAGTCCTTGTGGTTCAGCTTTTAAGACTCCTAGCAGTGTGGTTTTTTAAGGACAGTCTATAATTCCCTCACCAAGAGAGCCCTAAATAACTCAAGATTTTCTTTTCCACAGTGTGAGGAGAAGGTCTCCTATGACTGCAACACATCAGGCAGCTAATCTGAAAACAGATGTTTCCAGCTTTATTAGCATTTTATGACCCTGCTGTGTTTCTCTGGGTCACTTTTAGTCATACAAAACACTGCGGAATACTGCCAACCCCTGAAGCAAGACTGCAGACTGACACTGTGTCTAGTGGGACCAGGTGACCCTGGCTGGTTGTTGAACACAAGAGAACTGCTGGGCAAAGAAATGCAGGTTTAGGTGTGTACACACGCAATAAAGCAGGGGTTAAAATCCTCAGGAAAACATTCCTTCAAAAAGAGCATGGCAGTTGTTACTACTGTTTGAAATGGAGGAATGTCAATGGTGTGACTTGTCCCCAGCCAATGGCTTCTCAGGGCAGTACTTTACTACTCTGGCCTGGACCACTTCACAGAATCACAGAATCCTAATTGTTGCAAGGGACCTTGAAAGATCATGTAGTCCAACCCCCCTGCGAGAGCAGGGTAACCTAGAGTACATCACACAGGAACATGTCCAGGCAGGCCTTGAATATCTCCAATGTAGGGGACTCCACAACCCCCCTGGGCAACCTGTTCCAGTGCTCTGTCACTCTCACAGTAAAGAAGTTTCTCCTGATGTTCACATGGAACCTCCTATGCTCCAGTTTACACCCATTGCCCCTTGTCCTATCACTGGACATCACTGAAAAGAACCTAGCTCCATCATCCTGACACTCACCCTTTACATATTTGTAAACATTGATGAGGTCACCCCTCAGTCTCCTCTTCTCCAAGCTAAAGAGACCCAGCTCCTGCAGCCTCTCCTCATAAGGTAGATGTTCCACTCCCTTAATCATCTTTGTGGCTCACTTACATGGTTTTTGCACACATGAACAATGCTTATGTGAAATGTGAAACAGCTTCAAGGAGACAAAGCCATGGAGAGGGAAAATAAAGTTTTATTCCCAAGTATGAAAAATGTAATTGATCACTTTGAGCTTGAAAATAAACAGCAAGGACTACTATAATTGGATTAAGCTGCTGCATTCTACTCTGTCTTACTTATATGATGAGCCAGTGCTCATAATTATGTGAACCAGCGTGAAATAGCTGGATGATAGAAGGGGACAAGGCAATACCACACCACCAAAAGGTTTGTCTCAGTTAAGAAAGAGGAAGCAAGGGAGGTACAGATTGTTTGAAATTATCTAATTACTACTTTTCCTTCCCTATCTTTTGCTTAGTTGATTCTGGTTTGATATTTACTTTCTGCTTGCCTGCCATTTGAGTTTGGTCTTGAGGTTAGAACGAGCCTTTTGTATTTCCATACATTATAAAATAATACTTTATAATCATGCCATCTACTGCTACTGTTCTACTTTACCTTACTAAAAATCACCAGTCCTTCCTTCTAATCCCTCATTTGCTGACTGGGATCCCATATAGGATTTGATTCAGTATCGGAAACCTTTTAGGTTTGAAATTGTTGGCATTATGGAGGTGCCCTTACAAATAAGCAAAAGCAAGAAATATGTTTGAAATGAACCACTGTGTTCCATAAAGAATCTTGAAGAATAATTTGACAGAAAAGGTAAAGAGAACACAGCTATATTTTTAATCTGCATGAGTCAGACAAGAAGAAAGACTGGACAAAACCAATGCAGGAAAGACTGGCTGCTTGAGCTAAGTACAAGCTATTTTGTTTTCCTAAAGTGGAATTTTGTTCATTAAAATTTGAAAGCAGAGCTTGTTACAGTGCAATGCTGTATTGCGTGGCCCTGAACAACTGTTGGGTTTACTGTATTGGTTGCAGTGCCCTTGTAATTACATACCTGCGTGCTATCATTAACACACCACACTGCTACGTTTAGCATGAATTTTACTCAGTTAAAAACAAAAGAAAGCTCATTGCCACTGGGTTTGGGTGAGAGAACACATTCCTGAAGGCAAGGTCTTATCAGTCCAGAACTGCTATCTCTCTCAAAGTGAACCTGAGAAGGTCATAAGGAATAGGAATTAAATGATGATGACCTGCCCTGCTCAAGAATACAGAATCACTTTTCTGAAATTTATTCAGAAGCTTCAGCTCAAAAGGGCAAGGTCGAGAGTGGCAGGAGTATAAAGAAAGTCTGCTTGGTGCTCTTAGACTTCTAGCACACATACAAAAAATCCTTAATATTTTACTGAGAACAATAATAATAACTAGTTTTAGCTGCATTCATTCAGGTGGAAACATCTGCAATATGTACAAACTCATACATGCTTAAATGAAAGTCACAAAATGCTGGTAGTATATTGGAAATGTATCAGTATTATAGATGATAAAATGCTTTATTTATTCATAATTTAGTGAGTGATATATGCTTTGTTAGGAAGGAAATGTCCAGATTGCATACAGCTTTATCCTAGTAGCTGCACTATTTCTGAAATATTTTGCCTTAAAAACAACACAATATGTCCAACATGTGGAAGCATCTGGACTAAAGTGGGGCACTGCAAGAAGACAGTGAGTGCAAGTGAACATGCACAGAACTATGAGGTTGTGCATACACATATGTGCAGGGTTAAGAACCCAGCTATCTCCTTGAGGAGCACCTAAGCTACTGCATGGAAAAAAAAAAAAAAAAAAAAAAA
>NDXB01007087.1:28388-59357 GCA_002631895.1 Agapornis roseicollis
AAATGAAGAAAAAAAAAAAAAAAAAAGCAATGACAAAGTAACAGAAGTAAAATGTTAGTTAAACCCAAAACCTTACCCTCCTACCAGTACAGCTCTCAGCAGGAGCACACATTAGCGATTCTTATCTTTGTAGCCTGTGTTTGGCTGTATATAAAATGCTGTCCGGTATTCCCTCCATATTTAATCTAAGTCAGTAGGGAATTAGATAGATGTGAGCCTGAAGATAGCGTTAAATTCAATTAAAGTGACCTTTGTAATTACCATTTCCACATTTCATGCTGTGTCATATTGATAAATAATTCAATGAGAAAAAGAAAGTATTTTCTCTCTCCTTTAAATAATCGTCTTTGCAACTTCGAGGTAGCCTTCAAAAAGTTCCAAACATGAAGTTGCTTCTTAAAACTAAACAAATAAAAAACACCAACAAAAAAACCCTTAAGATACAACACAATTCTAGACCAAAACTGTGCTTAAAGATTCCTACTTGAAACCACAGTATCTGACAAATTCTGTGGTTAAAAGCTGAAATCCATTTCCTGGAGTTACAAATCTCTGTGTGCAGCCTCTTAAATCCTTTCTTGAAGTAGGAGAAAAGAACTTGCCTATTGACTTAAAAAATGAGTGTCTGTTTATTCCTACAAGCTTGAGCCTGCAGCAAAATGCAGCATTAAGAAGCACTCCAGTTAAATACTATCTCCTAAAACTTTGCTCTTGGAGCCACCACAGTACCCAGAAAAGCTTCTTTTTCTTTTTTCCCTCCATACGTAAAAAGGCTACCCTTTCCCAGGTTCCAGTATTTTAAAAGCACATTAAAGCTGACTCTAAAATTCCATTTTTGCCTCATAGCTATTTATGCATTTCATCTGGTACCTTTAAGCATAGCAAAACAAAGATTTGTCTCTTAGATAGTGAATTCCTTCATTAACATTCCCCAGTTAATTGTCTTATTTATATACTAACCTTGGGAGAAATTCCACCCTTTCCTTTTGTTCATTCCTTCCCATTCAAAGAGACCATACTGGTAGGCTGGAAGATGGGATACAGGAACATCATGAAGTTCAACAAAGGGGAGAGCAGCATTGGGAGGAATAACCCCAGGCACCAACCTCAGGCTGGAAAGTGATTTTGCAGAGAAGGATCTGAGGCAGCAGTGTGTCCATGCAGCCAAGGTGGCTGATGAAACTGTGAGCTGTGGTAGACAGAGTGAGGGAGGTGATCCTACCTGCTTGGCATTGGCAAGACACATCTGAAATGTGGGGTCCAATGCCAGGCTCCATGTTAACATTGACCTGGGCACACTGGAGCAAGTCCAGGAAAGTGATATGCAGGTGATTAAGGAGTGGGTGGGCCTTGTGACTATGTATGAAGTAAATATGACAGAGCCAGACGCAGTGGTGCCCAGTGACAGGACAGCAAGAAATGGGCACAAAGTCAAGCAGAGGAAATTAAATCTAAGTATTAGAAAAAAGCTTTTTTTTTTGTACTGTGAGGGCAGTCAGACACTGAAAGGGATTGCACAGAGAGGTTGTGGAGTCGCCGTCCCCCAGGATCTTTAAAGCCTGACTGGCCTCAGCTCTGAGCAGCTTGCTCCTGCTGATCCTGCTAGAGTAGGCAATTGGACTTGGCAATCCCCAGAGATCCCTGAAAGCCTCAGCCATTGTGTGCAAAGATCCGAATCTGCATTAATTGCATTTCAAGATGAGACAAAAGATCTGTAGACGCTTCCTCCAATGTAGTTAAAGTTTTCTTATATTAACACTTGCCATATGGTTTTCAGGCACAGAAGCCTTTGCTGAAGGTCCGAGCTAAGACATGTCAACAAAGAGATTCAACTATTGTGAGATCACTCACAATCCAATCTGGCAAGAAACCAGAGGACAGAAAAAGCCATTGTTCAACCTCTTCTGAAAACCCAGAATTGCATGCTGTTCTGTACCATGAAGCCATTATTAATCAATTTAATCTAAAAGACACCCTTGATGTGTTCTGAGTACATGTAAGAAGGGGTGAAAATCCTAAACTGCAGGGAAGGTCAGGATCAGTCTTCAGAAATCATGGAAGCGTTTCTGATTTGGACAAAAATCACTGTTATCTCTCATACAACTTTTATTCAGAATATTTATTATCTAAGATTGTTTCTAGTTATAATTCTCTAACTATTAGAAAGTTTTTATATTCCTGTCAGATAATCACTTAAATTTATAATTAGGAGTCTTATGATTTTACAGTAAACAAGAAATTTCATTTTCTTTTGATTAGATTTGTTTACTTTGCTCTGCAGAAGTCTGATTAATGAGTACAATTGCCTGTCACAACTGAGTGGTACTTTCTTCAGTATAATTTACTTTCATTATCTGTAATTAATTAAATAGAACAAATAATATAAAGAGATTTGGGTGGGGCAATTACGAGGCTTTACTTGCTGAGCTGAACCTCATTTTAAGTGCAGGGCTTTAACAATGAATAATGCTCACACTGTTGGAAGTTTCGTAAATCAGAAAAGTTGTATCAAATTATCAATAAAATGTGTAAGACTAAACAGATGTACAGAACAAAGGGCTCCATGATACATTATGGACATTCTGAATTTAGATTTAGACTAAAATGTAAAGGTTGCAAAACTCTGTGAAAAAACACAGATCTAGAAAAGAAGTCAGAATGTAATTTGTCCACCTTCTCATTAATATACCTGATCTGTTCCTAAATCCACACTGACAGCAAACCCACCACTTCTCTAAATAACTTATTCTAATGCTCATGATTACTGAGCTATATGGATTTTCATAATCACTATTTGAAAAGTTTGCAAATTGAAATTAATCCTCCTCTGGAGCATCATGAACTACACTTGATTCTCACTCACTATTAAAATATTTTGGAAGACTTTATCAGCCTATTTCTGCTTGGTTTCTACACTAAATAACATCAGTTACTTAAAGGGCTCTGGACTAATGTTTCTTAAATATATAGCTGAACAAAATATTCATTCTTGACCTGCTTGGTTTATGACATACTAACTCTTATATCTTTCTGTACACTTAGCATTGCCTACTCAATACTCCCTCATGTTGTTTCTGTGTTTTTAATTTCTCCTTGTCAAATGTGGCACTTCACACTTCTATTTACTGAATGTTATCTGTGTGATTCATATAATTTCTTCAATTTATGAAGGTTAATTTAAATTGTAACCTTGTCCTGAAATTGTTTGCAGGCCCTTCCAGGTCACTGTCATTCACAGAATTGCTAAGTTTACTCTTTCATTCCATCGTTCAAGGTTAAAAGTATGAAAGAACTGAATCCAGAGTAATTCCCTCAGGCTCTACATAGGAGTAAATGTGGAAATTTAGAGAAAATTAATTTGAACTTAATAATTTTGGTTTATTTTATAACATGCAAGCATGTAGCACAAAAATACCAAGTAAAGTAGCAAATGCTTTATTTCAGAAGTACTTCAACAATGTTGACTTCTCAATTTTTTCTTTACAAATAAAGTATTGGGGAATATTACAGTATAGTATAACTATACATAGTGCAGTACAGTATTTAGGCTTTGAAAAGCTAAATTTCCTGATTAAAAGGGGGATTCTAACAACTTTAGAGAACACAGATAATTCACCAATTTCAAAATAAGTTGTAAGGAAAGATGCACACTAGGATGCACTTGAAACTTTCCCTGTATTTTCTCATTTTACACTGTAACCTTGCTGGGGTTCTGCTTTTGTTTTGTAAGCAGAAAGTAGAAACATCTATTTAGTTACAGTATATTGATTTTTGGAAATCAAATTGTAGAGGGTATACATAATAGGCACGAAAGGGTCTCAAACTGGTAATATAGGAATCAATAAATATTCAAGAGAACTGAGCAAAAACCAAATCAGGGAAAATGACAGGTATATGCAGTATTCATTTCACTGTTCAGAAAAGATCTTTTCTTATTGGAAACTATAAAGCTAAATGAGAAACTGCTGAGCATTGATGTTACTGGGCAAACTTCCCAGAACTCCTTATTCCACTCCCTTCAAGCCTTTCCTTTACCTAGACTCATGGACTCTCTCTACACCAAAATGAGATAGATTTTAGGCTGCAAGAAGGGACAAACAAATGCATATTAAATCTAACTCCTTGGGAGTAAAGGTTGTTTTTTCTTTTCAGTTGCAAACAACTGAAATGCTGAAGAAAATGCTGTTACCAATTACTGACTGCTTCTGAAGAGCTTACCTGATGAATAATTAGTCCCAGACATTCAGAGTATTTCTAGAGCATGATGCAAAGGCAAAACATATACTAGAGAATCCAGTTAGATATACACTGGGGCAATGGTATGAATCAGATTATTCACATGTATTTTGCAGTCAGTTTATTAGATAGTAGAAAAAACATTGTCTTCAGCCTCCCTTAGAGATTCTCTATGTCACTGCATTTCTTTACATAAGTTTTTCATGCTCCTGACAAGACACACTAAGATTTATGATGCTACCAAATGAGGACCGAGCTTTCTTCTAAGGAATTTTAGAAAGTATCAGTTTCACTTAAGAAAAGACTTTTAAAAAAATTATTTTAAATCTCTTCTAGAAGGACTGTTAAGTGATCTTATGTCATCTTTTATGCAAAGGAACATTAATCCCAATCCTTAACAGAAGTTGAGATGCAAAGAACATGGAAAAATTAAAAGCAAAAGGAAAATATCATGGGATGGAGAGGAAGATAGATTATTTTTAAAGACATCCAACTTGCTGATTTGGAGCTGCTGGTTTATAGCTGTGTTTCCCAAGCCCATGCACTTTTGAGATATAGAACAGACTCTCCTGATATTCCAACCTCAATCTTCAGTGGTTGGCTCTGGATGTAAAAAGCAGTAAATGTGTTTAGATGAGTTAGCTGTGGCCTTCTGAGTACAGAAAAGTTCCTGTCTTTCAAATGGAGCTTTCAGAATTAATTTTTTTCCCATTCGTTGCAAACCTTTATAATTCTGTGTAGATTTCCCCCTTAATCTTATTCCCTTTGTTTCTTTGCTTTGTAATGAGCTTTCTCACCATACTGAGAAAGATCTTTCCATTAGCATCAGTATTGCTCTTTAGTTATCTCAGATTAGATCAAAAAAGCCAAAGTATTGAGCATGCTGCCCTCACTATACTGCTATTTTCCTTCTGTAGCCTGCAACACTAGTCAAACTTTCTTTGCTTTCCTGGAAATGCAATGCAAAAGCAGTAGACCTCCAACGCTACTCTTTCTGTTTAAAAACAAGAAAACAAACAAAAAACTTTCCTGTATGTTCATTCATAGGTAATCTCTGAAGCTAATAAATTCTGCTGCTACTGGAAATGGGAAGCATTAGAGAATAATAACAAGCGGTAAGAAGGAGAATGAAAAAGAATGGGGAATGTTTTATCAAAATATGTACAGAGAACTGATTTGCTGTATGTCATTCATCCAGGATTCTATTTATTTTATGACAATTCTTTGGTATTTTTCACTACAACACCTGAGGAAATGCCCACAAATGTGTATTATAGACCCACTTAATTTAATAACACTAAGTTAGTAACAGAATGAAAGGATATTTAAAAAAAAACAAAACCAAAACATTTGCTATGCCCATATCCACCTTTCCTACTGTAAGACACAAATATGAGTAAGTTAGAATTTGGAAAAGTATTCTACTTCCTCCCAGCCAAGCATCACTCGGTAGCCCATATCAATAAGAGTGGTGTTTTATTATACACAGCTCAACTTCAGTAGTTTTTATTCACTTTTACCCTTATGAATTTTACCAAGGCTATTTAAATAAAAACAAAGTACACATTTGGAGTCCTTTGAGGAAGTGTGGACAGCATTGACTTTTCAGAATTATTGCAGTTAGTTTCCATATTACTATATTGAAATAGAAATAAATAAGGGAAGGCATTTTTTCATAACATTTACTCAGTAAAATATGAAAACTGGAGGATTAGGACACAATAATCTAAAGTTTAAATAATATTAATCAATCCTATCTTGCAAATTAAAGCAAAATAAGCAAAAGTGAAGAGTGCACACCAGTCAGAACATGAAACCTTACTTGAAAGACTTCCATTAAAGTTGTAAATGCTTAAGATGCTAAAATTTGGGAATTCCATTGATGAACAAGCCATTGTTATGTAAGGACATATATTTACATTAATACCACTTTGATTCATCACTAATAACATTATTTTTGAGAAAATAAAGATTTAAAGAGAGCTTATTTGAACAATCAACTTATCAAATCTCCTGCTCCTGCTATTGCTCCTACTGCAACTGACAAAGGCTTCAAACAGAATACTGTTGAGCCCTGAAATGTAAACATCCCCTAATTAGGCTCTTTAACACCTGAAACAAATCCTGAGGCCATGCTCAGATGCACTTATGATCCCAATACCTGTCACAATGCGAACTGTTTTACCCTGTCAACAGACAGGCTAAGACAGCTTCATACAGCTTGCATTAATGCAGGAATAATGCAAGGTCCTACAATCCTTCCCAGTGGTCACAATCTTTCTTTTATGTCATAATAGTGTAATCTGAGTAACATCCAGAGACAAAATACTCCACCTTTCACTCATAAGAGGTTACAGAAAACTACTCAGCTTAACTCTTGATGCCCGATCAGTCTTTTTATCTTGCAGCAATCTTCTGACTGCAAGCTGTATTTTGTGTGTTCATCCATATCTCTGAAATGTACATAAATATGGCAGAGATTCCTACTTAATTATACTGCTTAAAGTTATGCACACTGCTTTGGAGGAACTTTAACACATTACCCACATGAACTATACTTTCATAATTTGCTGCTGTTAACATTACCAAGATTTACCAATGCTGTTCATGCCCAGCAAAATCATATAACTGATGGTACATTTTGAGTTCTACTAGTACTTCAGTAATACTTCAGCCTACATCTGACAAATCTGAATAGCTGGAATTCAGTAGTAAATAACTCCAATATGTAAAGATTTAACAAGATATGTTTCCTGATATTTTCATTAAAATTAAAGTACAAATTATTAAATTCATTACATTCAGAGTTAAAGATTTGTTGTCACTTTGCCTTTCTGTTGTCAAGAGAAAACACCTTTAACTCATCATCAGAATGCTATAACAACATGTAGTGAAAAAGCAAAATCTATTAATTCAAAAATAGCACTGATTTTGAATCAGCACATTAGAAAAAAAATTCAAGACTATTGTGAAATCTGGTTCACCACCAGAATCAGCAACACAAGTGTTCTTTCCAGGCTTAAAGGATGTCTAAGCCATCTTCATGAACTCATGATAAGACTGCACACATGAAGATGGCGATCTCTTAGAACATTTCTGATTGTTAACCAAGCTACCTTCAGCAGGAGAGATGAACATCACATTTCAAATGCTCGCTATATGCAGGGCAAGTAATACACTATTAACTGCCTTGGTTGTATGCCAGTTAGCTTCTGATGCCCTCAGAAAGAAACCACATTAAGGAGTCCTTCTAGCAAAGCACCCAAGAAAGCCAGAACAATTGCAACAAGTTCCTCATCTAAAATAAAACTGGGACAACCACCTTGAAATATCTAGGAAGTAGGGCTTTTTTTTTGTGGGAACCAAGGCAAACCAACAAAACCCACCCCACTCAATAAAAAATAAAGCCCCACAATGAAAAACAAACCAACGAAATATGCAACTATGGCACGTGCTCAAAAAACACGAACAAGGCAATATTCCAAATAAAGACTGGACAATGAGAAATCAAAGAAGCTTCCCTTCATATGTTCAGTTTTGTTGTTTCAGACAATTTTTCAGTTTTCATTATTTGTTCTCATAGTGAGAATGAGAGTTACAGAGACATTACAAGACTAATATGGAGTTGAAGGAGGATTTAAGCAAAGATGTTTTATTCCACTAGGCTATAGGGACTTTTTATTTCTGGGTTAATACAACTTGGAATTTGTAAGTATGAACCAATCCCACATTCTAAGAATTAGAGAGTTGCAACTGGAACATGTGTTGGACAAATGCCATCACCAGGGAGCTGAGCAGGAAGGATTACCCAGAGAACTGTTTAGGTATTGAGGATTAACTGTATCACCTACTTTGAAAACTTGAGAACTTTGCCATCTAAGTGTCAGTCCTTTTGCCCTGTGCCTCCTCTTACTGGTGATGGAAAAGCTACCTATGTCTCTTTTCCATGGGTAAAAATTGTTTGCATATTCTCTTTGTGTCCTTCAAGTACATTCACTTTCCAATCCCTCAGGAAAAATAAAGATACACATTTTTAAACCTGGTTTGAGAAATGAACCCTTTAAGATGGTGTGGTTCTATATGTTTTTCAACATAGTGAAAAAGATGACAGGTTTATATTAGCCCTTTTCAGATTAAATCCATGTTAAAATTCCAAATGGAGAAAATAGTTTTACTTTCGTACACCCTGCAAGCTATTCTCGCAGCTCTCAAGCCAGTTTTAACCTGTTACATACTTGATGCTCTGCATTCTGTTGATGTTTCCCTTGTGGTGTTATGATCAATTAATCCCATCTCCTGGCACAAAACAGTGATTACTCAAACATATGTGCTACTGAATTGATTAAAAGAAAAAATAAAAACAACGCTGGTTACACAGATCTCAAATATAATGCAACCGTCTGAGCAAGCAGTATTGTCCAGTCCCCAGTTACTACAGGATGGCAAACAATATGTGCATCTATTTCTAATGCACCAAGTGAACTTATGTCTGTCAGAGAAAGATGGAAATACAATGAGGCTGTGGTAATTTAAATAAACAGCTGTCACTTTATGCAAGATTGCCTATGGTGAGCTTTGATTTGTGTGTGTATGAAAAAGGGAAAGCAGAATTATAGAACTAAATAAAATTACAAAACTCACTTGATACACAGGGAGGTCAGCAAGTCACCTCCCATTTTTTTGTGATCTACAAACAACTGCCAGCCACAACCGAAGAAAAACTTACTCATCTGTGTTATTTGTTCCTTCATTATACTACCTGCTGTCAAAGATTTCACTACACTGCCCTAGGCCTATTAAGATTCATACAGAACATTTCTGTAAACTGTGTTTGTGCTTTCAAGAGAGGAAGGAAAGGCCTAAAATCATCCTTGTTTCTACAGGTGAAACATACTTAAAGTCAATGAGTTTTACATTGCTTACATAGACCTTGAGGGAACACAGCTGAATTCCTGTACTTTGCATTTCAGAAACTATACAAGGTTGTAGAACAGACACAAATTCACTTTCACTTTTTGTACTTATTTAATGATTTCACTGAAGAACTCACTAGAATAGAAAATTTCATGCAAATAGCATGACCTTTTTGAAGTTCAATTTGCCAGAATGTAGAAGTAAAGGTAAACCCCAAGATTTCAAACCCTTCAAGGTCTCAAAGAACAGGAGAAATTCTTTCATTTTAAGTATATATAGAATCATAGAATATCTGTGAGCCCTGATGTGCACATAAATGTCAGATCTTGAAAAATTACTATCAATAATCTAAAAATAAAGCAAAAGAACCCCATAAGGAAGTGATTTTCTCCTCTTTGGAATGGAGATGAGAAAATGTGCAAGATTCCAAACTATCCGACTTCAACATTTTTTTTCCTCGATAGAAAGCCTCAGAGCAGCATCCTCCTTTGGAGTTCAGTTTGGAGGCAGAAAAGGTCTTTTGAAACCTTTGGGGTACACAATTCTTTTGTTCCATTTTTTCCTTTCACCAACTCTGGAGAATGACATGTTGAAGTATCAAACCCGCTGGAAATCTAAAATTCAAGATCTTTTAATGAAACCAGAAAGAATTCCAGCACAGGAAAGAATGGTTTGAATCAGAATTAAGGCCACTGAAGTGTGTCAGGAACATTATTTATCACCAAGAAAAGACAGACTGAAGATAGGAAATGGAAGAGTTTTATCAATGATGATATTTATTGACAGCTTTAGTTATCATTCTCAGGAGAAAACCCAGTATTTTTACATCAGCGATGCCTCAAAATTCCTACTCCCCCTACTTTCAAACACCATGCTGTGTCTCAATTTTATCACCTCTTTTTCACTACACCCAGATAAAGCCTACAAGGAACATCCTTTATGATCCCAAGGCCTACTTCACCTATATTCCTGATGAAGCAGAACACCAGTGCTGTGTCTATGTTATAACTAAAAACCACTGAAAAGGTTTTAAGCAGCAACGACTTCAGAAGAATCACCTGAAGAACATCTAAAGAGTAACTAACATTGTCCTGCACCACTTCCCTTGCTACTGGGGGAAACAGGAACCAGAGTTCAGTAGTATGAGCACTCAGTTTTAATACAGAAGGATATTGCTGGACAATTGTCTGTGAAAGCAAAGCAGACCCAGGTACATGAATATTGTTTATCTTAGTAGATGGAACCAAGTAACTTCATTCCTGCAAGGACATAGTGGCACTGAAGTAATGGGAAGGATAACACAGACAGTGATTTAATTTCTATTCCAACAGGTTTCAGACATATATTGAAAAAAACTTACAAACAAAGCCATTCCTCTTCACATTTCCCCATGATTTCTTCCTAAATGGAAATGCTTTACCTTGGTTAAAAATACTGACAGCATTACGACTTTTAAGCTTGGATAATGTTGAAATTAAGAGCAATACTGCTCTCAAACTACTGAAATACACCTACTACTGATCAAATTGACTTCTGTAAGGCAGGATTTAACTTCAGATTCTGCAAGAATTCTTGCTGTGAATCATGGAAAAGTATCAAAATCTATTTGTTTGCTTTATTGGATATAGGGTCATATACTTCATTCAGGAAGTTCTGCAAAGAGAACTGTAAATTGGTAACAAAATACTATAACTGTTTGTCAAACCATACCTAACAAATGCAATGATAAACAGTGTGAAGAAGAATATGAATTCAGGAAAGAAAAAGAAATACTATAAGCTTCATCTAAATTTTTATCACAATAAAGGAAGAAGAACTGTTGCATCATTATCACATTAAGAGAAGAAATTAAAACTGTGCTAGAATGAAAATGTAATGAAATACTCAGATAGATAACAAAGCATGCAAAAGGACTCCTCTAGAAAAACAACTCTTCCTAGCACATTTTCTGGGAGAAAATACGAGAATAAAAGCAGGTTTCTGTCAACATCATATGGTAGTTTTAGGGTTATGAACAACACTGGAGTTACTCTGTTTGCATGAGAATTCCAGTTTCTTGGCACCACATCTTTTGCTGGCAATAAACACAAAAAAACCTCCAGATGTCAAAGTCTGCACTGGGATTTGGTTGTGAAAGGCAAGACAGGTTTAAGAAATAAACAAGAGTAGTAGTGTAAGTTAACAGATAGGGTGTTTGATAACAAACTACCAGGTTTGGGTTTTTTGGATTAAAGCTCATGTCTATACTACATCTTAAGCAGTCAATCAACAAAATGACATTTTCCCTATGTCATGAAGAAGCAGCAGTACATAGACATGTACTGCCCTCCTTGAATTCTTCGCACAGAAGTCCAGTTTCCACATAAGCCTACACTATTAATCCATCATGTTCCATGAGCACTTTCCTGAACTCAGAAAGAGAAACTGATATTGCAAAATGTGATGCTGTTTTCCTACATCTGTGTTTTATGGGACAGTCAACTTCAATAATTAGCAGTCTTAATGATCTGGAAAACTGATATTCAGAAAGCCTTTTAGAATTCAGTTTAATTCTATTTATTTTGTGATTATCAGCAGACCAGATAGCAGCAAAATAAATTTAATAACTTCACAAACTTCTATAGTTACATTTATTGAATGAGCAGTCAGTGTTACACATTTTAACCCTTATGATTATTCTGGTACTCAATATGCTTGAACTACATTGAAAGGAACACAAACAGATCAGATCAAACATAAAATCAGGGCAGAGATTCGATCATTTGAGGCAAAGCAGCTACCTAAAACCAACATACAGAATTCTTAAGACAATGGGGAGATACAGAGCAGTATCTTTCCAAATGATGACAGAGGTTACAGAGCTGAGTCATAAATTTTAATTTGCATTTCTTAAAAACAACACAAATTAAAAATGTTACTGTTTGAAAGCTAAATCCAGCTTTCCTGCAGACGCAGGAGTTTCCCCATTGAAATTAAAGTAAGATTATAAATAAAAATCAATTACCAAAGGTTTTAGTTTGATGACAAGCAAAAGTCTTATTGCAGATGAAGTTTAAATTGCCAGCGGGGAAATAAAAGTGGCTATAAAGGGCTTGTACAAAGTTCCATAAAAATAGAATAACTGTATTCTTTGATCCCATGTTTGGATTCTTAATTCACTACCCAGATATTTTATACTGTATTTAATTCAATTACAGGATAAACAGACACTCAGGTGTGATTTCATGTTCAAGAGATTGATTTCTAAATTTTTAATCAGTGATTTACATGAAAGATTACTGTTAGCAATAAACCAAAAAGATTCCACAAACTTGTTAATAAGCACAGTAAAATTTCTGTGATTCAGTTAAAGGCTTGGTAGAAAAGTAGGGAAGTATAACTGCACACAATATTAAGACAAACTGTATCCTTGCCTTTGTTAGACTTTTGTCTAATATTAGTATCTATGTCCAAGATAATTCCTTGACTCTCAGAATTCTGTTTTCATCATACCAATCTGAGCACACAAGAAAGTGCTGACATATGGACCAAGAGGAGGAAAGTGTAAGATTTATAAAAATTATCTGAAAGTTATCTGGCCCAATTAAATATCCTCCCTCTTGCCCAGAAATACAGCCTGCTAGATTCCCAGCAGCTTAACATCAGAATGCACGAGAGGGGACTCGGAAATTTACATCTGCCTGAAAGTTTAGAGTGAAATTGTCAGATTGCATAGGAATACACACTTGTCTTTTGCAACAAAATCCATCTGTGTTGTATGCTTTAAAAACAAGAGAATAGACTGGCATTACTCTTGAGCAAAAGCAAAATACATTAAGATCTGTTTTATCATGTATTCTTAGACAAGGTGAATGTAGCCTGGTGTCATGCATTAGATGCAAGCTGCAGGAGTAAGAAACACTTTTCAGTAAGGTATGTCTGGTACATGAGCTGCTCTATAATACAAGCAACAAAAATTTACACTGTTCAGCCACCCGTAGAGCTTCCAGAATAAGGTACCTGTGTTATATGAGGCTACATCTGAGGTGGACAGTCAACCTGACTGTTACATCATAGAATCATAGAATAGTTAGGGTTGGAAAGGAACTTAAGATCATCTAGTTCCAACCCCCTTGCTATAAGCAGGGACACCTCACACTAAACCATGCCACACAAGGCTTCATCCAACCTGGCCTTGAACACTGACAGGGATGGAGCACTCACAACCTCCCTGGCCAACCCATTGCAGCATCTCACCACCCTCAAAGGAATGAATTTCTTTAGATCCAATCTAAACCTCCCCTGTTTAAGTTTGAACCCGTTACCCCTTGTCCTGTCACTACAGTCCCTAATGAAGAGCTCCTCCCCAGCATCCCTATAGGCCTTCAGATACTGGAAGACTTCTATGAGGTCTCCACACAGCCTTCTCTTCTCCAGGCTGAACAAGCCCCAACTTTCCCAGCCTGTCTTCCTATGGGAGATGCTCCAGTCCCCTGATCATCCTCGTGGCCCTCCTCTGCACTTGTTCCAACAGCTCCATGTCCTTTTCATGTTGAGGACACCAGAACTGCGTCCAATACTCCAGGTGAAGTCTCAAAAGAGAAGAGTAGATGGGCAGGATCACCTCCCTCGACCTGCTGGTCACAATTCTTTGGATGCAGCCCAGGATGCGGTTGGCTTTCTGGGCTGCAAGCGCACACTGCAGTCAGCTCATGTTCATGTTCTCATCGACCACCACCCCCAAGTCCTTCTCCGCAGGGCTGCTCTGAATCTCCTCTCTGCCCAACCTGTAGCTGTGCCTGGGATTGCTCCAACCCAGGTGTAGGACCTTGCACTTGGCATGGTTAAACTTCATGAGGTTGGCATCAGCCCACCTCACAAGCATGTCAAGGTCCCTCTGGATGGCATTCCTTCCCTCCAGCGTATCCACCCAACCACACAGCTTGGTGTCATTGGCAAACTTGCTGAGGGCGCACTCAATCCCACTGTCCAGGTCAGCGACAAAGATGTTGAACAAGACCGGTCCCAACACCGATCCCTGAGGGACACCACTCGTCACTGGCCTCCAGCCTGACACTGAGTCATTGACCACAACTCTTTGCATGCAGCCATCCAACCACTTCTTTATCCACCAAGTGCCCCACCTATCAAATTGATGTCTCTCCAATTTAGACAAGGATGTTGTGTGGGACAGTGTCGAACACTTTGCACAAGTCCAGGTAGATGACATCAACTGCTCTAGCCCTGTCCATCAGTTCCATAGCTCCATTACAGAAGGCCACCAAATTGGTCAGGCAGGATTTCCCCCTTAGTGAAGCTATGCTGGCTGCCACCAAGCACCTCGTTGGTTTTCATTTGTCCCAGCATGCCTTCCAGGAGAATCTGCTCCAAGATTTTGGCAGGAACAGAGGTGAGACTGACTGGTCTGTAATTCCCTGGGTCATCCATTTTTCCCCTTCTTCAAAATGGGGGTTATATTCCCCTTTTGCAGTCTTCGGGAGCTTCACCTGACTGCCATGATCTCTCAAATATGATGGCCAGTGGCTTAGCAACTACACTTACCCGCTCCTTCACGACCCACAGATGGATATCCCACAAAGGTCTTAAGACATTATCACAAAAAGTGTTTATATCTATTGAACCTATATAGATAGAATAGGGACACAAACCTGGCGTTTTTGCTTGTGTTGGGATTTTTCTTCTTTTTAACCCCCACATTTCTTTTACCCAGTAAAACTCAATCTATGCAAATAATCCCATATGCAAATAAACTTTCTCTACAAAACCCTTTTTATCTCCAAAATTCTTTTTCCTCACAACCAACATTCCTGATGGACAACATGCATGTTTTCCCAGTATTTTTACATTACTTTCTCTAAGTATGGGCCTCTAAACCTGCATATATTCTCACCCATGATGGTGAAGGATGTCTTTTATGTTTCTCTAATAGGCAATGTTTCTGTAACAGAATACATGTTTCCTAATATTAGAAAAAGGGTTAGTTTCCTACTTCTAACTTAGTGGCATTCAGTGAGGCACAAAATAGCCATGTTCTTAAAGACTACTAATAAACTTTATTCAACTTGAGAATGTATACCTTACCTAAATGCATTCTTTTTTGGTTTGAATAAGGACAGCTCTATCTTCACAATGCCATGCAGACATCACCAAAAGCACTGCTTTTTCCTACAAGTCTCACTGCTTTATTTTCAGTTGAATTTACAAAAACCAAAAGTTAATTACATTTTCTTTAACACTTGATAGTATTTCACAGTTGGATGTAGTTTGTACATAAAAGGGAATTAAAATGTTGTTTAAATTTATAAGCATTCAACTGTACTGTAAGTTAATCCATTACCCGTTTTTCCACATTTTCTCACAGAACTGGTATTTACAGTATCTGGAAGTCTCATGCATCTTCAAGATTTTCAGTCTATCTCATAAGTCTTTCTAGAAATACTGGACAGTTCATTGTCTAAGACAGGAGGTCATTCCTCTTTGTGCTGCTTGTGAGAGGTTACATGTCCAGCCAGGCTCTAAGCAGCTGCTCTTTACATACCATACAAACCTTGCACTAGAAGCAGGGAAATGGTCTCACATCTACTGTGTCAGACATGCTTTATCAGTCTCTCAGCAAGAACTGTCTTGGAGGTGCAGCCTTCACTCACCAGCAGTTTAAGAGAAGGTTGTAACAATGGTATTCCAATATGTAAACCCATGGCCTGCCTTCTGCTGAAGAATCTCCTTGTTTAAAAGCAAACCAGCACACTGTATTAAAGGTTAACGGCTGAAAACACAGGAGTAGAAAGGAAAGCAAAACTGAAAATAGTGTTTGTGAGCAGACTTCAAAGCCTCAGTGAAAAGCAGTGAATAACTAAGGTATATTCATATATAAACATTTATACCTCAAGGAGTTTCAGGGATATTTTATCTTGACACTAACAAGCTGATTCACTGTAGCAGACTCCTTTCCACATTGTGCTTTGTGTAGTCTACTTACAGCACCACAAAGATCGGTTTGGCTTTTTTTCAATAAGTTTTATTTCATTACGGTAAGAAGCAGTAGTTCTTACCTCCATAGTTCTGTTTCCTAGCACTAATTTCTCTCCCTCATGCAAGAACCCTGCTCACCCAATCCAGTCCCTTCTGGGAATTCATTTGCTCAGGAGCAGATCACCAGCAGTTGAGTTGAAACTTATACTAAACCGAATTGCAAATATACCCTGATTGCGCATAAAACCTACAAAATTAAGTCCTCTGTGCCTGTTGTTTTTAAATCCTGCTCCTACAATCTTTTTGGCTAAAGGTCTGTTATTTGTGATTTCATAAAGTAAGAATTCTCCAATTGCCTGATGATCTATTTAATTTACCTGCATAAATATACCCTATAGAAGATGAATGAGCAGTGCTTTACTGAACCTTACTGGAAGTTACCTCAAAAAGCCTAAAGGCATTCATGTTTTGTTTTTTTTTTTTTTCAATTTATTTCATCACCAATTTTGCTAAAGTAGCCATAAAATAAACATAAAATAGACATAAAGAAATAAACCAAACAGAAGTAGATGGCTAATGTCTGACCCTAATTATCAACAATCTAATCAGTTTACAAACAAAAATACCTCCTTCATGCAAAAAGAAAACAGGTTTCCTTAGAAGATCTACAGTGCTAAATAAGCACTACATGCCCCTAAAATTCAATCTTCTTCTGCTTTAAAACTCTAACTTTTAAAGCACCTGTGCATTGAAAAATTTTAGCAAACTTCTTATGTAGAAAATACGTTTTGTTATTTTTTTTTTTAACCAGATTTTCCAGTTTTGCCACTTTAATAAAAGAAGTAAACCTATACATTATTATAGTTTTCAATTTTCAGTAATATGACCTTTTGGAATTCTCTCTCCTTTTAACAGGGTTTGTACCTTTCTGTAAAGCAATTCAGTATTTCTCTACAGGTGAATTTTATTTCTAAACTGTTAAAATTTTAATGGCTTCTGGTCTTCAGAGAAACAAAAGTTGCTGTATTTAGGTTTTTCTAATAATAAGTTTACTATAGAGATGAATGGAAAATATAAAGGCATTTAAGCTGTTTTCGAATTAAATTGAGAAACAATTTATTTTAACAGCTTCATCAAAGAAGGACATAGGTTGTATCTAAACGTTCATAGGAGTACAACAACTAATTTAGGGTCTTAAGACAGGGCAAACAGATGTGCAGCTTTACTGTTAAGATTAGTTTAAAACAGAATTCATAATTCCATTTCCATGTAACCTAAACTTAATTGTACAAGGTTTATCATAATAGGGAACAAACAAAGAAAAAGTAATGTTTTCATCCCAGCTATATTCCACTTACAGATTTTTTGTTTCAAAAGGAGTTCTGCTTTAAGCAAATAAATCTGCACATAGAGGAACTTCACACAAAGCATTATAAAGATAATTCACCTACGCATCGGGAGTGGGTAAGCCTCACTTATTTCTTTGCATTGATACTGAATATGCCTGCAAACAGGGGTGCCCTGATGCAGGAGGTATGGTACACTACAGCTGTTAAATTCTGACCTTGCTGGTGATCACACCTATAAAATTTTCAATCTGGGCTATGCAGAGATCTACAGATCTTTGCCTCCCTCATGTCCTTGCTCCCTCCTTTATACTCCTATAAAGCAAAACTTCTAAAGGTTCATTTCTTGTGCACCTTAATGGAAACTACTTTTCCTCACCATTGTAACATAACAAAAAAAAAGATTCATATGGAAAGGAATTTTTAAACTGACTGTGTATTTTTGATAGCTAACCTTGCTGTTTGATACGAGTAATCACATTTAATAGAAATAGTCTATTATTTATCAATATTTGGGAGTAGTGTATATGCATTCCTTCCTCTTCTCCCAAGGAAGCAAACACAACAAACAACATAATTATTACTACTTTCAGATTGCTTGACAGCTTTCCCTTGACACTGTGCTCCTGGAAGCAGACAGATGGCCACTTACGAGAAATCCAGACCTTTATGCTTGCCTTGGATAGATAAATGAATGCCAGTAGTACATTTTGTACGTGATTAGATAATCCTTTTTTGCAGCAGCAGTCCTCCCCCCTTAGTTTGAGGCTGAAATGGTAAAGTAACTTAAGATGGTTTGTATGCCAGCACTGTGATTTTAAATTCATTTTGAATCAAGTCTATAAGTAACTATCAATCAAATACAACATAAAAGGAGATTGCCCAGAAGTAGATGCTACAACAGCCCAGATGTATAATTACTAATGTATTTAGAAACACCTTGCAAATCTGTAATAAAGATCAATGCCTTACAGAATAATTTGGCATCTAAAGCACAGAACTCTGATTGTATTGTGTTAGTAAACATGTTTTAAGCTGTTGATAAGGTCTGTCAAGCAGAGGAAATTGAAGTCACTGTGGCAAAGATCCCTGAGATAGTTAGCATCAAAAGGGAAAATGATATGCCAACTTCTAGAAGTATTCCTGCCATTTCTGACATACGCAGCTGTACAGAACTGGCTTATGGGAGATCCCTGAACTAGTCATGGTAGACAGTGCCATTCAAAACACAAATCCCAGAGGCAAGGTTGCTGGAAGCAGCAGGATAATTCTAGAGGTAGGAAAAAAATACATATTTCTAAAAGCAATAGTTATTATATTGTCATGAGGCCACTGCAATAGTACATTAGACATTTAGTTTACAGCTATGACCACAAGTCATTAATTTCAATATACTAGCAGTACTTATATTATTACATAGTACTAAGACCTGTAGAAATCCCCACGTGAACCACATCTGAAACTATTTATCAGCAGGAGTTCCTCTGCTGCTACCTCCACATGATGGCAAATTATCAACATTGGAAACATTTATAAGTCTTTCAGCAACTGGGAATATTTTCATCTGGCTCCCAATAAACAGCTATAGGGAGTACTGAGACTGAGCTATACTACGTAACAATTATGGAAAGTCACCAGTATTTACAGACAACTCTGTCATGAAAGATCATTTTCCAGAAAACCCAGGAGATGCTGGATTTGTCTTCTAAGAAAAGGAAGATAATAAAATGAAACAGTAATGTTGCAAAGTTAATTTCAAAAGGCCCAAATTCCACCTATTCTTCATTTCATTTTGTAAATCCAACAGAAATCTATGTTTTGCTAATAATCTCATTGCAATTCTCAGAGTAAATTCACAAATGGATTTATAGATAAACAGAAAATAAAGTTTACACAACAATGACATTATAAAAACACAACAGGTGTTTGAAAATTGGGAAAATCATCTTTCTTCTGTGGAGTGCTAATTATAAGTAAAATCATTATTTCTACCAATGGCTTAGAGAGGGAGTCACAGATACCTTGCATTTCTCTTGCAAATCTATTGAAGCAGCTAATCTGCATTTTAGCTGTGCAGATTATCATTAGATTTGCATACACTGCAGGTTTAACCATATCAACACACAAACAAGAACTTTGTCAGAATAGAATAATAACACTTTCATGGCAATAGTAGTCCCCCTAGCCAAGTCACAGGGATTTAGGGAATAAAGAATCTTCTTGTACAGTGAGCATACTACTTATCCACACTATGTGTTACACAAGAAATTCAAGTAAAGGAGCAAATAGCCAGTCAGCAATAAAGTCTGGAAGGGATGTGTCCTCATTCACAGTGTTAATAAGTCTTATTAATTCTACAAGTTAAAAACTTTAATGTCATTAGGCAACAATAATTGATCTCTGTGTCATAACTTAAAAATAGAGAAATAAAATTAAGGGAAGCCAAACCTTCTCCTTTTGAGGATGAAGTTTTGACACAGGCCTGGGGTTATGCTGACAAAAAAAAAAAAAAAAAAATTCTAAAACAAAAAGAAACAAAAAGAAAAAAAAAAAAAAAAAAAAAAAAAAAAAAAAAAAAAAAAAAAATATTCTTTACCCAGATGTTGCCAGTAGGAGGGAAAGGGAAAAAAAAAAGGAAAAACAAACAAACAAAAAAAATAAGACAAAAAACCCCCCACTCATTTATTACAAACAAAATAAATCTTCAAGCCTTCAACAAAGTATCATTTTTCTCACAGAGTGAAGTAAGGTAAGGAAACATAGTCAGACCCTGCATGCCCTCCTACTGTGTGGGAGAGTCCAGGGAGCCCTACAGAAACATCAAGGTTATTTCAGGTGTGCAGGTGATTCCCTGACAACACTGTATTTCACTGCCAGTGCAGGTCTGTCAGCAAGGAGAGTTAAGGCTGCATGCCTGTGCAGCCTTATAAGGTCCCCCAAGATGTTATAGCAACTTCAGTGAGGTTATTTCTTGCAGCAGCAGGAGTAAGCAGACAAACAGCAGCTGGTGCTGAGAACACAACACATCAGACTTTTTGGGAAAGCATGACAAATTAGATATAACATTGCTTGTGCTAGTTCACCTGGCCTAGGGACAGCCTAGCCACAGGGCAGATTTGCAGAGACAGAACTTATCTTTAAAGAGCACATAGGTTAGCCACAAGTCCTATCCATTTAATTATGTGTTTCTATAGCCTTTGCTGTAATGCTATTTGAACACCTATGAAGTCTGCCAGCAGTGGAACATGCCTCTGGTAGAGCTGTCAGGATCAGAAAAGAATACTAAATTAACTAGGTTTTAAAACTGATAGGAAAAGAAAGGTACCTGAAGGTCTATTGCTTTTCACTAATTCCCCTAGATCTTAAGAAACTCACTCATTGGCATAATTCTCATTCTGTTTGACAGTAAGCGACCCTGAAACTATTCTACCTTTTGAATTCAGCTTCTTTTGCTTCTCCGTAGCTGCTAATCGTATCTCATGCATAGTTTCTGTACTGTCCTAACTCCACTGAATTTAAAAGCTTACAGAAAGGTCATAAACCATCAGGTTCTGTAAAAGTTGCCTCATTCTTTGCATATTAAAACCTTGCAACCAGCATGGGGAAATGCTCCTCTTTCAATGCAAGGAAAGAGGTAGGAAAAAAAAAATAAACTCCTAGAGCACAAACTAAGATACCTGTCAACAGCTACTCAGTACAGACACATCAGGTTTGGGATTCTATGGCTATAAACTACATATTTGCCATGTAACCACTGATCCCAATCTGGAATCAAGTTTATATATATTTGTATTTTATTAACACATAACACTTCTATATCACACTTCTACAACTCTATCAGATTTGAGTAACAGCTTCTTCTGTTTTATGGGCTATTTAGTTTTGTTGTTCAGTGGCATTGAATACTTAATTTGCAAGAGACCAATAAAACAGCTTTGTAACAAGTTAGGTGCTACATGAATACAAGCCTGGTGGATCAAATTAAATTCAGGTCTTCATATAAGTGAATAAAGAAACGCAAAACTACAAATCTGTCATCTTGTTGATACTTGAAAGAAACACCATGGTGTAGATAACCAGTCTGAATACTAAAGAGAGCAGACAAGGATAAATATATCCTTCTATATCCTAATATGACCATGAATGCTGGAGGTCAGTAAATATGAACCACCGGGAGTGGGACCAGGCTCATGTGCTCCCCTCTACATCACATCTCATTCTGCCACTGTAAAGAGCAGCATACTGGCACACACAAGCGTTTCATCTCATCACGCAGAGCATTTCTTGCATCTCCCAATAAATTAACACAATTACTTACGCCCCTGTCCCTTAATGAAAGAAACATTACACAAAACCGGTCACTATAGCTAAATATTTTGTTATTAGAAAATTGCCTTAGGTGAACTAATGACTTGGAACAGGGCAATTGAAGAACTCATACAACTTCATCAACTCCTTAAATAGAAAAACCCTTTCAGAAGCATCTTCTACTTTCAAAACTTCATTTTCATGATCCTCCCTAAATGACAGAACTAAACATCAGGATTCTGAGATTAGTTTGCATCTATACTTCTCTATCTATTCATATTTTCACATATTAGTTCTCCAACTGATGAAACCAACTTTTTTTTTACTGTTTTCAAATAAAGCAAATTTGTATATAGATAAAAAAATCATTTAACAAAATAAAATCCATTTTTTCCACCAGCAAATAATTTATAGTCTTCTGTTGAGTCATTAGAGCATTCTGCAGGTTGTCTTCTCTGGATACAGGCAAAGAAATAGATATGCCTCTCAATGTAATGCTTCTTTACTGTCTGTGCTATAAGGTTTACCTCTCCCTTTGGTAACATCGAAAACTTCATTTTACCTAAGAGTTTTCCCTAAGCTCTTTATATTTGATTGTTTCTTCCATTTTTTCCACTGTTTTCAATTCCCTGTCTGATATTAATTGACAACACAGGTTATAGCAGTGAGAGAAGAGAGAAACGTATAATCATATTAAGAAAGAAAGAACATAACTTAGGGAAATAAAATCAGATATCATTTCTTGTCAACACAACAGAGAGATGTAAACACAACTGCAGGACAAAATCATATCCATGGTATCACTTCTTACAGATCAAATAAAGTAAATGACCTGGGATTCAAATTAACACATCTGTGAAATTTATATGACTAGTCTATTTAAGCACAGAGATAGTTCATTTGGTTTTCTGCATGTGGAAAATGAAAAATTTAAGATTATATAGAAGACTTTTTTCAGTAAAAATTTTTCTTTTTCCCCTTATTTTAAACTGCTCAGTCAATGTGCACTCAAGCTTGCAAATTGTTTTAGGTAAATGCAGCTGATTAGCATTCTCCAGAAACTCTGCAGTCATACTCCCTATAACAACTTTCTTTTACAATAGCAATAAATTATTTCTGTTGTTGTTACCAACCATGCTGGTTTTGGCTGGGACAGTTAACTTCCTTCATAGTATCTGGTATGGGGCTGTGTTTTGGATTTGCGCTGGAAACAGTGCTGATCACACAGGGATGTTTTTGTTACTACTGAGCAGCACTTAGAGTCAAGGGGATGCACAAAGAGCTGGGAGAGGACACAGCTGGGTCAGCTGACCCCAACTGACTCAAGGGATATCCCAGACCACAGGGTGTCCATGCTCAGTATGATTCCTCCTCAAGTTGGGGAAAGGAGGAAGTTTGGTTATTTGGAGTGATGGTGTTTGTCTTCCCACATCAGGATTAAGTGTGACAGAGCCCTGATGTTCTAGGCATGGCAGAACACCTACCTGCCCATGGGAAGTAGTGAACGAATTCCTTGTTTTGCTTTGCTTGCATGTGCAGCTTGTGCTTTACCTATCAAACAGTTTCAATCCCTGAGCAATCTTGCTTTTACTCTTCTGATTTTCTCTCCCAGCCCACCAGGAGGGTGAGCGAGCAGATGTGTGGGGCTTAGCTGGCAGCTGGGATTAAATCAAGTTACTAATGATATGTGTGGTAGATCACTTTAAGACAATATACCTTCATATTAGAGATCATCATATTCTAAGTATGACTAAAGTAATACATCATCTTGAAAGAAATGCTACTACCATTATAGGTTTTAATTCAACTGTTTGTCATTTTTGTATGACTACAAAAGACACTAGTATTATCACTGCACAAGGCAAATTAAAAAGAAGAAAGATTATGCAGCCATATCTACATCAGCAAGTCATGCAGTCCAACAGGAGATGTGTAGAACAAAACAGTGCTAAGGATATTGTCCTATAGACAAAGAAATCAAAATTATATAGGCACATTCATAATAAAGTTTAGAATTTTGAATTAAGACCAATAAAATCTCTCCCATGGATTGGATGTCCTTTTCCAACTGGAATGCACTAAGGCCATTCCTAGATCACATCTTGTTTTAGTTGCATCCAAACACCCGCCCCCTCCCCCCCCCCATTTCATGGACTCAGACTATTTGATAACTGAAGTAAAAGCCCAGTTAAGTGGGGAAAGTCAGGAGAATCACTTCAAAAGCAAACCCATTGATACTTGGGTGCAGCAAGTTAGTCCATGAGACCAAACTAGATTTAATAGAAAAAGCAAAAAAGTACAGCTGCTATTTTCTTAAAACTGTCACTCCTGGGATTCAACCCTCCTACGCAGCATCCTAAGGTGCCCAGGCTGCCGGGTGCAAGTGTTCTCTAATAAGTGAGCATACTCTCCCTCCTGGCGGAATGTGCAGAAACACAGTGTCAGTTCACATTTCAGTCCAAGTACTAACAGCTCTGGTAGCGCACACTGAAGAAAAGGAGCCCTGGATTTCCTGAATGAATGTGCTTTTTATTTAAGTACAAAATTTGCACATTGCAAGTGTTAATTTAATGCCATGCTACAGACTTCTTGTGAATTCTCTCTTTACATCTCAGTGTCCCTATACATCAGGGTGCTAAAAAAGATTATTCTGGTGAAGAGCTCTAAGGTGATATAAGGCAAATGATAAATGCTGAATTTGTATTTTGAATGTGTGTGCATGAAGAGAAGGGAAAGAATATAAAAATGCAGAGAAGTACCGAGTAGCATGCCAAAGTGCAGCTTCACAGGCAAAGTACTGTCTTTCAGAGCAGAACTGTCAGATACACGTACAATAAACCACAATTGTGTTCAAAGCTAATGCTAATATGGCTCAGTGGGAGACTAGTTTTAAATGTCATATTTTCAAACCCTTCTCTAAACTCTCTTTCACAGAGAATACTTCAAGGGAACTGGCATTATAATGAATTCCTTAGGCCTGATTTTCAAAGCTATTAAGTGCACCTATGATCACAAGTGCAATAGGAGATACAGACAGATATTCAGGCTTATCCTATCTAGATAGACAGACTGTATAAATACTCTATTTAAAGTATTCCCACCCAAGTGGAAGGGAAGTAAGATGAATCAGCCTGAATTAGGATGAAGATGGCAGGATGACAACACAACTCCTTACCTATCTGAAGAAAGCTAGCTCAAAGCTACACTAAAAAAATTCTGCTTATTCTTAAGACATAGAATCATAGAATAGAATAGCTGAAGTTGGAAAGAACCTTAACATCATCTAGTTCCAACCCCCCTGCCATAAGCAGGGACACCTCACACTAAACCATGCCACCCAAGGCTTTGTCCAGCCTGGCCTTGAACACTGACAGGGATGGAGTATTCACAACCTCCCTGGCCAACCCATTCCATTGCCTCACCACCCTCACAGGAAAGAACTTCTTCCTTATATCCAATCTAAACCTTCCCTGTTTAAGTTTGAACCTGTTACCCCCTGTTCTTTCACCACAGTCCCTAATGAAGAACCCCTCCCCAGCATCCCTGTAGGCCCCCTTCAGATACTGGAAGGCTGCTATGAGGTCTCCACGCAGGCTTCTCTTCCCCAGGCTAAACAGTTCCAACTCTCTCAGCCTGTCTTCATATGGGAAACAAACCCCTTGCTCACCAAATTCAATCCCCATGGAACGAAAGCTCCATTCCTGAAGTGTAAATCAGGTACAAAGTACAGAGTACTGGAGATGCTCCAGTCCCCTGATCATCCTCATGGCCCTCCTCTGCATTTGTTCCAACAGCTCCATGTCCTTTTTATGTTGAGGACACCAGAACTGCACACAATACTGCAGGTGAGGTCTCACGAGAGCAGAGGAGAGGGGCAGAATCACCTCCTTTGACCTGCTGGTCACACTCCTTTTGATGCAGCCCAGGATATGGTTGCTTTCTGGGCTGCAAGCACACACTGTTGGCTCATGTTCATTTTCTCATTGACTAACACCCCCAAGTCCTTCTCTGCAGGGCTGCTCTGAATCTCTTCTCTGCCTAACCTGTAGCTGTGCCTGGGATTACTCTGATTCAGGTGTAAGACCTTGCACTTCTCATGGTTAAACTTCATCAGCCCAACTCACAAGCGTGTCCAGGTCCCTTTGGATGCCATTCCTTCCCTCCAGCATATCTACCGAACCACACAGCTTGTTATCAGCAAACTTGCTGAGGGTGCACTCAATCCCACTGTCCAGGTCAGCGACAAAGATGTTGAACAAGACTGGTCCAAACACTGATCCCTGAGGGACACCACTCACCACTGGCCTCCAGCCCAACACTGAACCATTGGCCACAACTCTTTGTGTACAGCCATCCAACCAGTTCTTTATCCACCGAGTGGTCCACCTATCAAATGTACCACATGTACCCCTTAGAATCCAATTACTATAAACAAATGTTACCAACAGATAACAAGATACCAAGTAAAATAATAAGGTTTGATTATATGAAAGAACAAATTATGCAATTTATATTTTATATAACTAATTGCACATACTTCCAAACTGGCCTCATTTTTGGGGAAACATAAATTCCCTAATGGAATTTAGAGAACGTATGTACTGCTGTACTAGAATAAACAGGTAATTTAGAATAATTTGATCAGTTTTGACATCCCCATGTAGGCATTCCCTAGACAACACGCACATAAATTGAAAATCTTATTGGTATACAAGATCTTCATGTGTATCTCACTGTAATATACTGCATTATTCCTACTGAAGGAGGGAAAATTTATTCCTCCTTTCTCTCCTGTTGGTCATCTCGTAGCTGCAACAAAGAGAAGGCTTGTAGAAAGAAAAATACTTGGCACTTAGCGCTGGGTAACTCAACAATGCATCAGACCGAGATGGAAAAAGAAGGAGTTTCAGAGCAGAGGAGCAGTAACTGAGAGCCCCAGCCCCAAGTACTCTGATTTTCCTTTAAGTGGAGTTCGATGAAACAGAAATCCTGCTCAGAGCTGTTCATCACAGCTGGAGCGAACAATGGAACATGAGCCTCCTAGATGTTTAGTCAACAGGAAGCTGTCTGCATAACATGTGATTCGGCTGAAAAATACGAGATTTCAGATACCTAAATACACATCTATTCAGGATGAGGGACATCAAGACAATTTGACATTTGATGAAGACAAATTCAATAAAAAGCTCATTATTTAAAGGAAGACCTGTAAGTGTAAAGGCAGTCATTAATATAAGTGGAAGCCTAAATTTGTTGTAAATATGAAAAATACAGTTGTCCTGCCCTCCAGTCATCCAATTCTGATAAATAATAAGGAAAGTAAAAGGACCCTTAAAAAATAGGAAGACAGTGACAATTTGCCTCCTAATTAAAGGATAAGCAAAAGAATAGTCTGCAAATCAAGTTATTCTGAGCAGGGTATTCCCAGCTGTTCCTGAGAATAAATAATACTGTTTTCTCCTCAAATGTCACAGCATACTAAGTGCCAGAAGAGAATTATTTCAGAATATGATGAACAAAACAACACAACCCCAAGGAAGTAAGTCACTATGTGACAAAGCTATACATGAGTGAACTGCAGTTCAATTTCCAGGTAATTCAAACTCAAGACTCCTGTAGTATGAATACAACTACAGAGGCAAACCCCCCATGATGTTTAATAACTTTCTCATTTGCTTTGTTACACTCGAACCACTGGTAAATGAAGGTCACTTATCTTTTACAAATACCCCAAGAAATGTGAGAAACCTGGTCATCTTCAGAACTCCTCTATCCATGTTTGTAGTTCATTTTCTTTCTGAGCACAGCCCCATAAACATAGACAAACAGAATGCCAGCACTGTGAGTACTGCCCATTCTTGTGTTTCTCTTTCCAGGACACTATCATGAAATCAAACTACCCCCATGTCTAACTCTGACAATACTGCAGCTAATTATCTTCATAGTTTTCCATATTATTGATACTGTGCTTTAAGCTCCAATGTTCACAGCAACAGAATTCACAGATCTTTTCCACTGACAAACTTTGCTAAACTTTACACTTATCAGGATGTCAGGTTATAGCTTCTCAATTTAGCCACAAGCTTTGCTAAGAGGGATGGCATAAGATTCATTACTGAATGGTTCAAAACTATCTTTAGCATTCTAACGTTCAATCTTCATAATATTGTTGCACAGAAGCTTATGAAAACTAGTAGTTATGAATTTTAACTTCTATGTAAGGAGACATTAAAATTGCTTTTTGGAAGAATGGAAAGGCCATGTAATTACTAAATGTATAAATAAAATGTTTTCTAGATGCTTATTGACCAAGAAACAGATGAAAATTCACTTGACATGCCATGCTTTATTTATTTATATAAAAGCATAGTTGTGTCATGTTATTCTAAACACAAAATACTCCCAATGTGTATTTTCAGACATAACTAATCTCTTCCATGACTATGATTCATTATGAGATGGCTAAGTCATCAAGGAGTCCAAGCAACAAATAACGTCTACTTCTGATGACAGATTATGGATAAATATCCTCTCTGCAATGTACCAAAATAGAGCAGAAGCACATTTGTTTCTCTCACTGATCATTAATTCAGGCCAAATTTAAGTATGAATGCTAATTAAAAATCTGTTGGTCTTCACCGCTTTATGCTAAAAAAAACCCAGAGGAAATAGTGGCACTGAACTAATTTTACTGACAAATGCTTGGCATCACACTCTGCTGAAACTTCAAATTTAGTGAAAACCTAACAGTATTTTGATCAATTCTGAAATATGCCCAAACATTTAATTTTATAAAGCATCTGTTACACACTGACTTCAAACGCTAAATATCTCAGTGCATGTTGAGGAAGTTCCATTTATAATATTCAAAATCTTGCATGACATCCTGAGAAATATAGAAGACAGATTCAAAATTATTCTGCTAGATTATATTTAAAGCTAAGCTTCTCTTGAAAATGACAATGCTTGCTTACCTTTTAATAGGTTTACTTATGCGCAGAAAGAAAATTGAAATTACTGGGTGTGCCATTATTTATAATTATTTATATACTAATAGTAAGTTATGAAGCTAATTGCATCCTTAATTTGACTGTTTTAGATCTCCACTGTCAACTCCCATGCAGAACACTTAAGAAGCCTGGGTTATGGTATTTGCACAGAAAAGTAACAGTTGTGGTTTTACCTATAGGCGCACATAAAGATGAAGGCGCTCATGCATCACAAACGGCAAGCACAAAGGCTAGTGGAAGTGGAAATAATTCGTGCAATTCAAGTGTGCTATTACAGCATGAGTGTGCACAGACAGTGTAGCAAATTTCATCACTACACAAAAATTCCTAACAGAAGGCTAGGCTGTTACTTGTATGTGAAGTTACAGCAACTTCTGAAGTTCTAAGGATAGCACCAATCCCTGCCTTTCATATCACTTTAAACATGCTTTGTTGAAGATACCAGAAGAAAGTCTTCTGAGACTATTTAGTGATTATTATTCAGCAGCATATACTTGCCTAGATCCTACAGTGCGCTCTATTACAAATCAGTATTAGTATTCTGCTATGTGACACCTCCTGAAAACTGTGATAGGATCTTAGGGAACAGTCTACTGTAAATGATTTATTCCTACTTACACTTTTCTCAGAAAGAGCTAGAATGGGTAGACCCTTGTGGCATGTTGCTTGATAGGTCCTAGATTATCTCAGTCTCTTTGCTTCATACCTATTATCTTTGCCAATACTCAAAAGGTAGTTAAAAAGAAAGATGCTTTAATAAAGTTAAAAAAAGTACTTTTGTTTTCCTTACATACTAATAACACCTTTCTAAAATTATCTTTTTTTGATGCCAAAGTTTCCCCTAACAAGAATATACAGCTTTTAAAGAGATAAAAACCAGAATATAAAATAAATAATTAACTAATTTCTTATTTTTCCACTCCTGGTTACACTGATTATATCACAGTGTACTGCTACCTGTACTGAACTAACTTAGAAGTAATAAAAAAAAAATACTTCTGATCTTACTAACCCTACAAACAATTACACATCTCTTTTCTACCAAACCTTATAACAGAATTCACATTCATTGGTTTGGCTCCTATGTTTTTTTGCCTTTACCCCCTACCCCCAAATAGGAATTCTTTAGTCTCAGTCCCCTATTTTCTGCTACTATTTAGCCAACTTTGGATTGCAGGTTAAGAGCAATGGTTCTCATGCTTCCAGGCATCAATCTGTACTGGGAAAGGTATCATCACAGCTACCTTCTAGCTGGAGGGCAGGACCATTGCTGTATGCTCATTGCTCCTCCAAGCCCTCTTCACTACAGGATTCTGTGAACTGCTTGCACTTTGTGCTGGACAGGTAGAAGAGAAAAGATGTCTACTTGTAAAGGTTAATACCTTAGCTTATTTCCAAGTTAGTTGTTTGCCAGTTAAGACTGGACCGCAAGGTGCTTTTGGGTGGTAGCTGAGTTAGGAAGTGCACATGGTGCCTCTTCTTAATGTCGCTGTGTTCCACATCAACTAGGATGGTCTGCAGGCTTAAGTAAAACTCAATTCAGTCTTAGGTCAGGCCAAGTCTGTAGTCACATCTGGACTGTAGGACATACTTTAAGAACTTTCTTATCCAACAGCATCACTCCACCAATGATTGCCACCAACATACTAAAGTTCCATGAGTTGAGCCCTAGAGGCAGTATAGGCAGTCATTACATTAGTTACCACCCAACTTCCACCAGGCTGGAAGAAAAATCTGAGATAACTGCCTCTACAACAGGCATGTTAAAAAGCTAGCAAAGCAGTTCATAAACATGTTTCACATTAGTAACACAAATACATTTTTGCAGCCAAACGTGGCATTGCATATTGTTATGAGATGGCCTTTACTAAGACAATAAGAAATCACAAATACCCTTAATGGGATAATACTACCATGAATGTGAAAAGAAATAAGCATCTGTAACGTGCAAATTAAAAGAGGCAGCATATTTAATATGAATTATGTAATGTAATGGTAACATGAGACCAAAAGATTACAAATTTCTTCAATTAGTCATACAGCCAAACCGTGAATACAAATATTCAGTACCAGCATGCTGGTATATAGGGCATATCAGAAAATAGGTCAAATTAGAGCGTATCACGCCTGCTCAAACAAATGACAGTAATGTGAAGATAATGTTGTTTTTTTTTTTTTTTTTT
>NDXB01007087.1:67060-77600 GCA_002631895.1 Agapornis roseicollis
CCTTTTTTTTTTAAATACAGTTACAGTTGTATATGGGGTCTAATTCTGATCTGGCATATCAGATGTATTTATAAAGTGTCAGATGCTATTATTTGTTTTTATGATGTAGGCAATGATTTAAACATCCTGATTTCTTTCAATTTTCCAGACTAACACCAGCTTTTATAACACCCAGAATTCTAACTGGAATAAAATCAATACAATATAGAACTGACCTTAGATGGACAGAAGGAAAATAGAGGGATTTATATTGCAAGGGCAAGGAATATTTTTATTTGTCTTTTCCAACAACAGATTTTCAAATGAGTAAGCTTCATTCAACTTCCTACTGTGAAACTCCCCAGCCATTTTCTCTAATGCCCTGTAATCCACTTTGTGCATAACATTTGGAATACCAGAATGGCAAACAGAACATCACAAGGAGAACAAAAAAAAAAAACACCAACAAACCAACTCTGAGAGATCAAAGTATTTTTTCATCCAGACCCTCCCATGAAACATGGAGAGCATCAAACCAGCAACACATACATTTTAGGATTATGCAACAGACTTAAAGCAACAAGAACTTTTGTTTGAAAAATGAAAGTTTATAAGTAATATTGACACATTCATATATGAAACCATTTATGAAATATGATATTTCATCAACTACTGAAGGACTAATAAGAAGACTAAAAATCAGAGTGTGGTCAGAGAAGTACACTATCTTAAGCACAATGTAAGCACACTTCTAAAGCAACCTTAATTAGAACTCTCCACCTGCATGCCCTTTTAAACTTACAAAAATGCCAGACAAAAAGAATGTCCTGATAGCCAGGAAAATCAAACCCTCTGTCCTGTCACTACAGGCTCTTGTCAAAAACCCCTCTCTAGCTTTCTAATTGGCCCCTTTAAGCGCTGCAAGCTGGTCTAAGGTCTCCCTGAAGCCTTCTCCAGGCCGAACAAGGTCAAGCCCAGCTCTCAGCTTATATCCATATGAGAAGCGCTCCAGCCCTCGAAACATCTTTGTGACTCTCCTCTAGACTTGCTTGAGCAGGTCCAGAGGAGGGTTAGGTTACTAATCTCATTCTGCCTATTTCAAGGACGTAGCCAAGGTTACATAAAAAAATAAATTCTGAAATAGAAAGAACATAAGCAATCTGAGAGTAGAAATGGCATTCTGAGCACCAAACATACAGACATCTGCAGAGTACAGGTAAATATTAGTTTTGCAGAAGGCTTACTGGCTGCACAAACACAGAACAGAAGAGATACCAACCATTGCTACTTTCACATGATTAAAGAATTCTACCCACATCTCAAGTATTTTAGTTCTTATTCACTCGGTCTCTACTGCCAGCAAGCCAAAGCACACACTGTATCCTGAATTAGCTCTTTTATTTACAGGGAGGAGAGAAACTGAGTATGTTCCATTCTCTCAGGAGATAGGAGCTACTGGTGCGCTGTTCTGGAACCATGTCTACAGCTGAACATGAAGTGCACAAGAAACAGGGCAAGCAGGTAAGAAGGGGTCATGCTTAGAATCAGCTTAGCCATAGAAAACTGACTGGGAAACCAAAAGCACAAACTACCCCATTTTAAGAATCTTCCATCTTCATTATGTAATATGAATTGCCTTGCTGTGAATTTACCCCTCTCCAAATAGGACTTTATCTATGTCTTAATCTCACCATTACATACCTTCACATATTCTCTAACACTTTCTCAAGCTACACATATTACGAAGACAGGCTGAGAGAGTTGGGGCTGTTCAGCCTGGGGAAGAGAAGGCTGCATGGAGACCTCATAAAAGCCTTCCAGTATCTGAAGGCCTATAGGGATGCTGCTGAGGGATTCTTCATTAGGGACTGTATTGACAGGACAAGGGGTAACGGGTTCAAACTTAAAACAGGAGAGGTTTAGATTGGATCTAAGGAAGAAATTCTTTCCTGTGAGGGTGGTGAGATGCTGGAATGGGTTGGCCAGGGGGGTTGTGAGTGCTCCATCCCTGGCGGTGTTCAAGGCCAGGTTGGATAAAGCCTTGGTTGACATGGTTTAGCGTGAGGTGTCCCTGCCTATGTCAGGGGGGTTGGAACTAGATGATCTTAAGGTCCTTTCCAACCCTAACTATTCTATGATTCTATTCTATGATTCTATAAAGTCCCAAACTTGTAAAGTTTAAAATTAAGTAATTGGAGCATGCCATTTAGAGCAGCTACAAGAAAGTAGTGACTTGTCCAACAATGTGAGTGAAAAAAACTGAAAGAATTAATTAAGTCTTCCCTGAATGGGTGCAAAAGGGAATTAATATTTTTAGTTTTGTTTTTCACTGACCATCTTCTCGTAACCACTAAGGAGTCCATCAACCTAGCAGCTAACTGAAGCACAGAATGAATATATTTGGTCTTTTTTATTATATATTTATATGTATTACTAATCACCTGGAAGGTTTTGACTTTTTTAGCAGGATTATTTTAAAACTCATCAGTTCAGTGGCCAGATTCCAGCCCCTTATTACTAAATGACATCAAGAATGAAATAGGAAAACCTGGGAGAAGGGAAAGGAGTATCCAAAGGCTTTTTTAACAGGCTCTGGATCTAAGAAACAGAATTACAGTACTCAATCAAAACTCTACAATGTTTTACTTGATCAGGACTTGCTCTGGATTTGTCATGGATGGCTTTTTAAACTGTGCATATTACAGAAGTCATGCACGCTTGCCTGTCAGTGACTTTTAAAATAAAAATTATTAAATCTGATATTGATATAAAATATCAATTCAAAGACAGCCCCTCCATCCTCTCATTCCGCAAGTTTCAGTTAATCGTTACTGCTTCCCCAGCTCTTTTTCAAAACTGTTCTGCAGATGGCTACAGTGTGAGCAGCTATACTATGCTACAAAATGAGGCATGTATTTGGAAGAGTTTCTATGCAAGTTCATAAAACTCAGAAAACACTCAAATATTCTCTGCAATAGACATCTGTGCTTGTAACTTGCACAATCAAACTAAGCACTGCCCTGCAGACCTGTACAACCTCCGCTATCTCCATTCTCCAAAAGTTATGCTAGCAACACAAAAGAGCAGTACTTGTGTTGCATTTTGTATTCCTGCTTCAAGCATTAGGCTCCACAGTTTACAGACAGTCCACAGCTTTCTATACCTGTTGTTCTTAAAACTTGACAATCATTAATAATTCATTTCATAAATCATATTTGTATGCCATCATGAATGATGTCACCTTCAGAAGCGAAAACATCATGAGTGACTTCCATGACACACTCAGTAAGCTCTCATTCTGTCTCGGTTTACACTTATCATGAGCTGTCAAACCTAATTTCCTGCCAGCTTCTTGTCAGAGCTCTCTGCTTGATGCGAGAAATCAAACAACGCCCTTGAAGCACAAACAGCTGCCCTTCCCTTCCCTGAGACAGCACTCCCTTCACCTTCTGGAGGATGCAAGAAAAAGGGTGACATTTGTGGTTTTGCATCAAACAAAGAACACTAATCCACCAACTCTTTTGTAAACAGTTTGTTTAAAAAGCAATCCCAAATGATTAAGTACTATATAAATAAATAAATCTGCAAGCAGCAGAATTTCTGTTCTTTCTGTCCTTGAACTACTTTTCACTAACTCAGGAATCATCAGCATCTTTTTTTTTTCTGTTTATAAGTTACTGAATGTGATCATTTTGCATATACGTTCTTGTCTACTTTTAAATTTACTTTCAGTGGTATATTCAGTGACACAGACTCAAACGTTTGCCATCAGTACGGCTGATAAAAAAAGGTCTTTTAGAATAGCAGTCTCTGACATAGCTATTTTCCAGAACATGAAAGTATACTTTATAAAAAGTATATTTTCCCATGAAGTATACTGACTCCTTTATAAAATTCCAAGTAATTCTAGCCTCTTTTCAGTATGACCAAGACCCAGCAGTGTAATCTTATATAAAGATGTCCATAGGTAGGTATCAGTATTACAAACAGATACTATATAACACTATTTTCAGTCCTAGAACATGTTTCTAAGGCACATGCCCAGCTCTGCCTTTGGAAGGCAAGACCCCATACTAAAATGGGATAAACACAATTCACGTATGTAGTGCTGAGTGCTATGTCCACTGTTTTCAGAAAACAATGAGCTCTGCCTGTCTTTAGAAGCAAATTTTTTCTGTTCCAACTTCCAGGATATAATTTGTAACTACTTTATCTCTGCATTTACTTAAGCTCTTCATGACAATGAGCATTTTGTTCACTTGAACTCAGCTACACAAAATAAAAATAACTTCTATGTGGCCATTACAGAATGTCTTCATTTTCAGTTCATGGTCATTTCTTTTGCCTATTTTCTATTTTCTCACATCTGGTCATTTGAGATATTCTTATGCTCTTCAGTAGCATCAAAACTACATTCTTTTGAAGTAAAAATATTTTTCTGATGAAAACCTTTTATAAGAATCTAATAAAAAGAAATATTTCAAGAAAGAAATAAATCAATAAAGCAGACTTTTGTGCGCTCTCCTGATAATGCTACTTTTAGTGAAGAGTGAGATTGGCCATAGAATTTGGATTACATTAATTTTAAGTGTACCTAATGATTTAAAAAAATAAAAAAAAAAGAATAAAAAAAAAAAGAACCAGTTTCTACTACTACTGATTTACAGAGGGAAAAAAGGACAGGTAAAAAGCTTTTCAAAATCACAGAATTAATTGAAAACAGACACCAGCTTCATGGACATAAAGTAATACATCTTCCAAAAAGATTTTAGGAATGGAATAAGAGTAGAAGCATAGCTTCCCAAAATTTAATGCAATTCTTAAAATCACAGTTTTAACTTTATATGATTTAGACTTGATCGCTTTGGCTCCCCTCTTCCATGGACTTACTGGCAATCAAAGGCCCTCATTGAACTATAGCAACCACAACCTCATGCTGTAACAATTAGCAGCTGGTAACAGTTCACAAACAGCTAACTCAGTCTGGCAGGAAAGAGAGATCACTTGCTTGGAACAAGGGACCAGGTACAATAACGAGTGTGCACCCATCTTCCTGTCATGTGCAGCAGAAAAGGTCTATAAGAGATGGGCTGCAAACAGGCTGTGATAGGAACTATGTTCTATATCCAAGACTAGGTCTCCTTTTATTTACTTCTACATAAAAGTATACTTCAGAGGCAAGTATACAGTCTCCTCCTTCACATATTAGGTTAGAGAATGGTATCACATGTGCATCAAAATCCTAGCACAGAACCAGCATTCTCTAGTTTTTAAAACACACAGAAGCATTGGCACCAAATGACCATTTAAAAGTCAATTAAAAGTTGCTATCTGCCTTCCAAAAGCAAATATTTAACATGCCACAGTGTTAAGTTTCTCCCCGCTATCTGCATGACAGTGATCTTGCTGTTGCAATCCTGACTCTCACAGTTTCAGCTCTGAATCACAGAAATGCACTAGTTTCCTGCTACAGCTGCCAGTCATGTAAGCCACATCTCATAAGGTCTTAAGTTATATCCTAGTTTTGCTTATGTTACAAGCCCTGGGCTCCTGAACTATTTCCATTTCAAAGGAACCTATATAACCGCCAATGAAGATGATTTTGACATATATCCTGTAGGATCTATGATATGTCATTATTTGTACACTGTCAGTAGCATTTTATAATAGAACAGAAACATGCACCTGTGTAAGATCACTTCCTGAAACATATACAACAGGACAAGGACAGAAAAAAGACCTATCAGTTCAATGAGAGGAAATTACAGGCAAAACCTCCTGACCCAAATAACCAAGCAACACAGGAATTTTGTGCTTCTCCATTACACTTCTAGGATCACATTCAGGTAGTTGATCACCCTGCTTCTCTGAGACAACTGTAATTCAAAATAAGCTTTGAAAGTGGCTAGGAAAACATAACTCCCCCCCCTCCCCCCCAAGTCTAATTAGATGCTAACAAGTATAGTTCTCCTAGAATCCATTACTGGTAGATCCAACAATATGTTAAGGCAAGCTTTCTTATGGAAGAGAATCCAAGTAAGTTAATGGAATTTTGATTCTTCTGCATCTGCATTGTGCTAGTACAAACTGGTTCTGTGTATTAACTCCAAAGGGAGCCACATGCTGACAAGAGCTAAAGGCTTCATACATACTAGTTGCAGCTCTTCCCAGTTGTATTGCTTAATCTGAAATGGTTTATGAGTGCAGGAAAACCATGATGGACATGCACTTGGAAAGCCAATGGGTAAGATCAGAAGTTTTTCATCAAGTGGGACTAATCAAGAATCAAATGTAATACCATCTGCAGCTCTATACTGTGGATAGCTTTATTGTGAATTATCTAAACAAAACCTAAGCAAGCTTTGTCCTCTTATTAGTCTCATTTCTAGATGACACCCCTGCATTTCTTCTGTGTGGCTTTTGCTAGAAAGGTTGAGGTTTGAAAAGTTCTCTAGGTTCTCCTAATATGAATTAGAAGCAAATAACCAGCTGACACATTTTAAGAGGTGACCTAATTTAAGATCCCTTGTGAACCATTAATTAATTCATCATGTTGATTTATTCTGTCCGTTGCCTGCTTTGTCTATTCCCATTACTTCCTAAGAAAATTAAAATTTCTTTTAATTATTAAAGACTAAGACAACTTATGAAGTCTTTAATTTATTAAACTATTTTTCATGAATTACAAATGCATCATATACAAGTGACTTTTCTATATTAGGTCTAATAGTGAGATAATTCATGCCCACAGTGTTCTAGAATAACCCACTCAAAGCTTGACTGAGCATATCCTCTATGACTAATTCACACCACTGTTCATGAGACGTCAGCTGTAGCTTGTTCCTCTGACTACAGCTGAGAAAAGCAAGCTGTGGATCTGTGATGTTTTAAACAAGGTTCAGCATGTTGTAGAACAAAACATATATTCCTGACTGTTCACTAACCATGCGTCCTGGGTTCGGCTGTAACAGTCATTTTTCTCCTTCTCAGTAGCTGGTGAAGTGCTGTGTTTTCAACTTTAGCTTAACTGATAACACACAGATGTTTTTAGTTGTTGCTAAGTAATGCTTACTCTGATGATGGACTTTTCAGTCTCATGCTCTGCCAGTGAGGAGGGGCACAGGAAGCTGTGAGGAAGCAGAGACAGGACACCTGACCCACACTAGACAAAGGGATATTCCATACCACAGCATGTCACATGCCCAATATATAAACTGAGGAGACTTACCCAGAAAGGGCAGATCACTGCTCAGGTCAGGCTGGGTATCAGTCCGCAGGTAACAAGCAACTGTACTGTGCATCACTTGTGTTTATTGTTTCTTTTCTCTCTTTCCCCTTTTAGTTTTATATTCTCTCCTTTTGTTATTTCCCTTATCATGATTATTACTGGTGGTAGTAGTAATGGTTTTGTATTATACCTTAGTTACTGAACTGTTCTTATCTCAGCCTGTGGGGCTTACATTCTTTAGATTCTCCTCCCCATCCTTCCAGGAGCTGAGGGAAAGAAGAGGGGAGAGTGAGCGAGCGGCTGCATGGTTCTGACTTACCAGCTGGGCTTAAACCACAACACCATCATACATTACTAACACTTCAATGAATCAACTTCATAAGCAAACTGCATTTTAAATAACAGACGTTACAGCTGTTGTTTAAAATCAGCAAGTTCAAAATATCATTCATTTGGACAGCAAGTACACTTGGAAGTGTCAGTTTGTTCAGTATTTCTCTGAGCCTCTAAGGAAAACCTCCCATAAGCCAATAATTAAATCCTGTTATGTTTGAGAAAAGTAGAAAACCAGGGCTGAAACTAGAGGTCTTTTCCTACAACTACCAGTCTGTATTGGAGATATTACTCCATTTGTGTGACAGAGAAATGCTAGGGATAGCATTTTATTTACATTAAGAGGTAAACCCCCATCTTAATTTTGGGAGTTAACTGCAATTATCATTTTAGACTTTCCTTCAAATTCTTCAATGTGTGTCAACTCCAGCAGTGAGAAAAGTTAAGGAGTTAAGTATGCCATAATAGTCAAATTACACCAAAGCCTCTGCAGTGTGACCCCATTAAACAGCCTTGATATACTAACAGTTCTGGCCTCTAAATTACCCAGGTTACACTCTGCCTAGTGCTGTCCTGAGTGGGAGTATGCACACTTCATTATACTTCTCTGAATGCTTCATTATATTTCTCTGATGAGCAATGCAAAAAAGACATATTTCTGAACCCAGTTATGAGAGTTCAAATCCCAAGATTCATGAAATGTAACCTTGATATAGCAGTTAGATAGACAACTGCTGTATTTACTGTACATGAAATTTTTTGCTTGTTCAAAATAATTTTTTTGCTATATGGCATAAATAACATTTGAGACAGATTTCAGAGCAAGGGTGCTGTCATCCTGCCTTTGTTTCTTTGGTTTTTAAACCGAAATGCTTAATATATGGTTACCATTCACTACTCAATTTGGCTTTCCTCTGCTGCCAAATTTGGACGCAAGTACTTCTGTTATGGAAGCCTGAGTAAGGATACCCAGTGCCATTTCCCAAGTCCTTACTTGACAGTACTAATGTCTGATTTCTGAAGAAATGTAAATGCAGCTGTTTGTCCATCAGTTGTTTCTTTCCTCCACAGAAAAAGGATTCTAAAAATCCAAATTTTCAACAGTTTTCAACAAGTTTTAGGGTTGTGTGCATACCTCTATGTCTGTATAATTTTATTCCCCAAAATTAAAATGAAACTCTGTAGTCTGAAAAATAAATTTGGATTTCAAAATAACATTAATTTCTCTATATAACTCTCTAATTTCAACCAAGAAGTGTTGTTTAGTGTTGGCACACTGTATTATTCTCTCACTTTTTGCAAAAAACATGACAGCTGCTAACAATAAATAAAGTACTTTCACAACACAGAACCAGGCAGATTGCTTACACACAGATGACTTTGGGTTTGGTTTCTGAGTGTTCTTGGCTATTTCCTGGATTTTTCTGTACTACTATGCAAGGGACGTATGGTTGAATAAACACTTATGCGACCCAGAGCACATCCAAGTTTCTAGATTATCAATTTGCCCCCATGTTCACTTCAGAGCAAATCTAATGGTTTGCAGTACTACAGATGTATATTTTCATTGTCATATACTGACACTTGTTTTAGTAACTTCAAAATTATACCCGTGTTTCTTAGGGAAAAGGAATAATGCTCCCAAGCCCTATTCAGTTATTGTTTAAATTACAGTTGAAGTAAATCTTTGTAGCATGTAAAAGTATCTCTGTATTTTGATTTTATTATGCATATTAAAAATGAAAATATCATGATTTGTTCCAAGATTTTATCTGGAACATATTCAACAGTCTGTTCTTTGGTGGAATTAGTCCTAAAGCTTTCCAATGACTTTAAGTTTGTTGTTCCCCTGTGTGCCATGTTGGCATGCTGCCATCCTTTTCAGTGTGATTTTTTCAGCTTTGCTTTTTCTAACAAAATGAAGAGATGTGAATGTGAAAAAGCAAACAAACCATTTTTATCCAAAACTGCATTATGTGCCCAAAAGAAATTAAAACAATTGTATCCCTGAACATAAATCAGTAACCATAGTAATATATATTCGTAGAGCTTAGTTGCATTGGCTTTAAAACCACTTTCCAAGTTGTTGCAGGCTGCCGCTCTTACCATCCTTGGCTTTTTGTCAGACTGAGAGAAGTCAAGCTCTTCCCAAAGATCACATGCCCACAGGTAACATCTGTGGCCATACACAGGATCCACTCCAATTTTAAAACATGTCACTTGAACTGGTTCTGAGCACCTTGTCAGAACTCAGTGAAAGAGCACAGTATGTTCCTCTGGTCTTATTTTTCCTTGTTTTATCACTAATTTGTGTACATTTGCTTTGACACTCATGATAAAAGCTATACTAAAGCCAAGCAAGTATGAGAGTTCTTCACAGGCCGTGTATCTTCTAGTCACAAATGTTTGTCATAGCTTAACTATCCAATGACACAGAGAAGTGGCAAAATTCCAATCTCAGTGATGAAAATGAGTATTTTCGAATTCAGCTAGAGTCTGGCAGCAGCTGAGGGGCAAAAAGATATTTTAGACCAAGTATACTTCAATATGTACTTCTACAGCATAAGCTAAAAGAATTAAAAGCCATTTCTTTGTTTTGCAGAGCACTATGTATTATGACATTATCTGATTAACCAGGAAAAGCTGCATCTGTAAATGTGAAAACCAAAAGGCAGTACAAATATAAAGCTATGCTGAATACACTTAAGCTCTTTGAACTTGTAGAAATTTCATGTTGAATTTGATTATGCCCAAGCTTCCAGGGAAATGCTTAGCCATAGGCTGAAAAAAGCCTGAGACAGATTATACTTCTGTATAAGATCTAATAAAGTCTTTTAAGATTCTTCCTGTCACATCCTGAACTGTAAAAGCAATCTAGATAGCTAAAGTATATTTGCGTGAGATATTTTAAAGTGTTACTTTCTTCTATAAGTATTTTGCTCTTGAAAAAAAAAAAAAAAAAAACCAACAAAAATATAAGAAGTTTTTTTTTTAATAATT
>NDXB01007088.1:0-13870 GCA_002631895.1 Agapornis roseicollis
CAAGAAAGGGGGGTTGAGTGAGTGAACGAGCTGCGTGGTTGGTTGGGTTTAAACCATGACAGTCCCAGTGTCTTCAGGTCAGCTGTTTGCCACAGGAATGGACTGCTTAAGCATCCACAAGACTGAGCTAAAAGGTGCATCTGTTTTGGAAAACTTGTTCATGTTTTTTTCTCAGCTATTACAGAAGGACCAGATAAACAGGGAATTTCTGTAAACTAACAACCTATTGATGACAGCTTTGTCATAGTTTGAACCCAGCCAGGCAGCACGTTCACTCACTCAATGTCGTCCCCCCCCCCCCCCCCCCCCCCCCCCCCCTTTCCCCCCCCCCCCCCCAGGGNCATTCAAGTTCTCCGGTAGACTTGGGACTCAGGAGCTATAACTTCTTCTGTAACTTTTCGTTTCCCTCTTTCCTCCCCCCCCCCCCCTTCTGGCCCTCCCCTCTTTCCTCCCCGCTCCCAGAGGAGTGGGAGGAAAGATGAGCAGAAGAACTCCCACTGGTTCAGATAACAACAGTCCAGTAACCAAGGTATAACACAAATCACTATCGCTATCACCAATAATAATAATAAGGAAAACAAGGGAAGAGGGTACGATACCACCCCCCGAAAACGAGCCCGACCGGGAAGTTCCCTCTCCTTCCGGGTAACTCCCAGTTACCCCCCGGGCATGACGTGCTATGGTATGGAATACCTCTTTGGTCAGTTTGGTCCTGTCAGTACAGTCCTGTCCCTCCTTCCTCCCGGCTTCCCCTCCTCCCCGGCAGAGCATGAGGCTCACAAAGTCCTTGGTCAGGGCAAACATTGCTCAGCAACAACCAAAAACATCGGCCTTATCAGCCTTGTTCCCGGGTTAAGTCAAAACACCAGCTACTAAAGAGAAGAAAAACTGACTGCAACTGCTGAACCCAGGACANATCGGCCTTATCAGTCTTGTTCCTGGGTTAAGTCAAAACACCAGCTACTAAAGAGAAGAAAAACTGACTGCAACTGCTGAACCCAGGACAGCTTCAAGAGTGTCTGCTTGGTGCTTCTCTGACTTGGTTAAAGTATATTCAAATAAATGCAAGTTCTTTATATCTGTCTGGAAGTCTCACACTGCATGCAAAGATGATTCAGTCCTTTTAGTCCCTGTAATACACAAGGTTACTCTGCAGACTCATGCCAGAAAGCTGCCAGAGTTTGATAGAAGTATTGGTTTTTCTACTTGAACCACAAGCAGTTGGAGATGGGGAGGGAGGAGCACAGGGTGGATGTGAATCTGCTCTTTTAAATAACCTTATGCACGGGGGATTTATATTTGCAAAGCAGAAAGAAGGTTTCCATTTCTGTGCTCCTTTCATTCATCTTTAGGTTTCAACTTGTCATGTTTTACTTCAAAGCATCTTTGTGGCCTGTTGTGACACACTGATTTGTCAAGCAGGTTTAGTGTTCCTCCTTCAGAACCTTCCCAAAAGCTCTTGTTCTGAATAGCAGCTTCTCAATACTTCCCCCCTAGATACTCCAGTCAGCATGCCAGGAGTGTTTCTGTCAGCAGTTGCTCATTCTGTAATACTGAATGGCCGCAGAAACGTGATGGTCAAAACTAAAAACTACAGAGTAAAGAAATGTCAGTCCCAGAGGAAGGAAGTCTCTTGTTAAGCTGCTATTCATGAATGATACCTCCATACCCTACGCTTTGGGATTTCCCATCTGCCTGATACCAAGTCACTTACAAGTGTGTGTAGTGTTTTGTACATATAATCACTTGTGCTGATACCCTTCCTCCCTGTGGAAAGACTTTCTTAATTGAAGCCATGCCATGACAGAATTCAAAGGCAGCCGAAAAGATCTGCCAAGGCCTTTTTCAAAGCAAATAATACTCTGAAAAGCATCAAGAGGGCTCTGAATGCAAAAACTGGGCTTCAGGAAATAATGGGCTAGAACAATTTATAATGGAAAAAGCTCAGGACTTGGGCAGGGAGAATGCTTTAAAGGTTTGCAAGCAGTTGAGGACTGACAGTGCTTACTTGCTGAACTGGTTTTGTAGCAATAATATTTAGGAGATACCTATAACTTCATTTTCATTCTTCTTCATCTCCAAAACCCCAAACCAGAGCACAATAGATATTTGGCAACTGTGCAGAGAGCTGGGCAGTTCCTCATTTCGTATGTCCAAGGCCCTTTGGATTTAGTCTAAAACCCTGGCAGATTCTGGCAGACAGAATAGCCAGTAATGTTCAGTAATAGAGGTGAGCTGAGCTTTCTCATTTCTTTTATATCACCAACATAACATCAAAACTCTAAAGCTGTCTGACCTTTTTGGGCAGTTCTCTTCATTTCATGGCATTGTCCTGAAGAACACCCTTGTTTTGTTTTATGTTTTTTTAACCCAATATTTTGGGGGTGAAGTTCAGGCCAGTTTTGGGCAACAAATTTTGCAGGCTGTGAGTTGCTCAGTTTCATCAGGCTGACCTTCATCTGTGGTGGAGATAAGGTGTGGGAGCTGGAGTAAGAGATAACCGTTATCTATGTTTTTTCATGTCTTGCCTAGATACTTTCAGTCTGGTATAACATGGTACCCAAGCATTGTGTGTTCCCTGCAGTGTGGGGTCAGACCTATCGCAAAAAACTGATGTCTTTTTTAGGTAGTCCCAGCAATGGAAATCATAAAAAAACATCTCGCAACTTTGGTGTGCTCATCTTATGCATCATTACCTGCCGTTGCTTTACACAACTGTCCACCTGCTGTGGGAGCACTGGGAATGCTTTTTTTCCTGTTCCTTATAATATGTGAGGGAAGAGGACTGTACTCAAGGTAGAAGAGGACCTCATTTCTCCTTGAATACTGTAATGATTTACCAGTAAAATAATGGTGGAGGTGCTCTTGCTTACAACTCAGTACCGCTCAGCTGCTCACTCACTGACCCCCAGCCCCAGATGGTATGGGGAGGAGGATCAGAAAGGAAAGGTAAAAGGCCTGTGGGTTGAGATAAGAACAGTTTAATAACCTAAATAAAATATAATAATAATATAATAATGATTCTAATGAAAATGGAGACAATAAAAAGATAAATAAAACCTGAGAACCCCAAGTGATGCACAATACAATTGCTCATCAGCCACTGACCAATACCCAGCCTGACCTGAGCAGTGATCTGCCCTTCTGGGTGACTCCCTCCAGTTTACATCCTGGCCATGACATGCTGTGGTATGGAATACCGCTTTGGCTGGTTTGGATCAGGTGTCCTTTCTCTGCTCCCTCCCAGCTTCCCATGCCCTTCCTCACTGGCAGAGCATGGGAGACTGAAAAGTCCTTGATTGGGTTAAGCACTACTTATCAACAACTAAAACATGGATATGTTATCAGCACTGTTCCTGCACTAAATCCACATTGTTCACACTCCAAATCCAAAACACAGCACTGTCAGCTACTAGAAAGAAAAGTAACTCTATCCTAGCCAAAACCAGGACAGCATCCAATAGAAAACTAAGGAAGGAATCAGCACAATGTGCTTTAGCAGGCAAATTACAGAAATGGCATTAAAAAATCCAGAGACAATGCTGGAGAGGGCTGGCAGAATGGGGAAAGGAATAAAAGCCAAGGTGAAAGAAGAGGAAAGACGGGGGAGGGGAGGGGAGATGGGAGGGGAAGGTGATGCAGGTATCCCCCAGTGCCCACCCAGCTCTTTGAACCTTTCTGGCTGAAGGTGCCCTCACATGCCCTGGGGCTTTGGCAAGGTCCCCTTAGGAATCAAACAAAATCTCTGTCCTGCTGCTCTCCTCCTCACCTCCTCTCCTCAGCTTATTCCACCTGCAAGTCTTATTTTGCAGTCTCAAATGCAGCAGATCTCTTTTCCCTCCAGCCTTCTCGGGTGGTTGCTAGAAAGGGTCAGGGACTAAACCCAGCTCCAGACATTTCTTTGTGCAGCCATAGCATCATCCTCAGTGGCATGTCAAAGTTTTACTCGGCAGATTCATTAGAGAGGTGACTTATTCACAACTTCAAATATATACAAAAAGGACAATAACAAGCCTACTTAAAGATCATGAAACAGACTTAATGCCATTTAATTACTGCACCTGTACCAAAAGGCAGAAGGAAAAATATAATTAGACTCTAGAATTAGAAAGGGGGAAAAACAGGCTAATAATAGCAGCTTCACCAATAAACATAAAGGTTATATGCGGAATCCCCAGAATTTCCAAGTCAAAATAAATTTGTAAAAGTGAAAAGGTTAGATGCAGAAAAGATAATAATCAGGCAGCAAAAGGTAAATAATCCATTAATCATGCACATCTGCTGAAGCTAGTGAGGAAGCAGGGTGCTAGTCTGGCAGCACAGCAATACCTGGTACCTGCCAGCCCAGCTAGCCCTGCCCTGTAGGCACCAGGTAGCACCATTGCCTACAGTAGCCCAGTCCATCGCCTGCTACCAGGAAAGACCACTGAAACAGAGTGATTAGAAACAGGCACTAGGCACAGCACCTATAGGAAATGCTGTGCTTAAAAGGGAGAAACATATGGTAAGAGACAAAACTCAGTGGGTTACAGCTAGACATGTGTCTGTGGAAAATTAAGCATGACTGCAGTGTTGAAAATGGTAGGCAAAGGACTGCTAGCCAGCCTTGTGAGAACTGACATGACAGCTTCACTTCATCACTGACTTTTTTCAGTTTCCTCTTGCTAAAACAACTGGCAGGGTCATGATGAGCATGAAAATAAGGATATGGGATGGGGTTTTGAATAACCTGGTGATAGAAGGTGTCCCTGCCCATGGCAGGGGAGTTGGAACTAGATGAGTTTTGTGTGTCTCTTCCGACCCAAACCATTCTATGTTGTCTTTGCGCTGAGGGTAGCAGTTTAAGGCAGCTTGCTGCACTTACGTTGGATAAGTTTGGGATTTAAGCCTGTACAGCCAACTACTGACCAAAATGCTTTTAGTTCTTCAGAATGTGACTTGAGACTCCATCTGCTGTGGGGTGCAGTGTTAGCCAGCCAGTGTATCACCCCAACTCTCTGAGAGATGGGGGTGGATCACCACTCACAAGCCCCCGGGCTTTTTGAGAGGCTGTTAGGCAGGTAGTGCTGTGTTTGTTCTGGAGAATGGGGTGGAGATGATGGCAGTTCCTATGAGTTTCTACACAGGTAAGGACAAGCTTTCTGTGTTCACAATACCTTACGAACCCAACACACGCCACAGCAAAACAAAACTGGAGTGGAAAAGTCATTACAGGACAGTTTCAACACCTTGAAAATGCCTGGCAGTCATTGAAGCTGAGGGAAAAAAAGCGTAAGTGGACCTGGAGCTGTAGCCTTTTGCTGGCAGAAGAGTTGAGTACCTGCAATCTCAGCACTGGAGAAGCCAAATCCATCCTAGGCTACCACTGAAGCCTACTTAGATTCACATAGAAGGTATGTTTCACAGACCCCCTTTCCCCAGATAATAACTCACATCAGGACACTTTCCCTGCTGTTCTTTGCAGTTACTTGTAAGTTGAAGGCTCTCTTGAGGAGCAAGTTTTGTTTACCTTGAACAGGTGATATATGTGTCTCTAGCCTGGACTAAACAAGCTATGTCTGTGCTGGATATTCACACCTTTCACACTCTTCATTAGAAACCTCTGCTGTCACAAGTGTTCAGCTGAAGTAGTCCATTTGGTTTAGTTTTGAAAGTGAATTACACCGGCACATCAGTCCTTTTAATTTTCTTTTTAAGGTTTTGAGTTTATTTTATCAACATCCTAGGTGTGAAAGCAACCAAAATTTACAGATTTAGCAAACTTCAGGTACACCCAGAAGTGGCAAAAACCAGCATCTACAGCAGGGCAGAAGAAGGGGACTGCATATTGGAGAGTTCCATTAGGTTACCTACACTCACGCTCACTACAGGTTTTGAACGCGTAGAAACCATCACTGCCAAAAGCCCTGAGAAACCAGTCAATTAACTGAATTAGAGCAAACAGCAGCCTAGCCTTACTAGCAGGAAACCCATAACCCTGCCTGCTTGCCCTGCCTGCGCAAACTGCCACGCAAACTGCCTCACTACAGCCCTGTTATGATCCTGGTCGCCGTGCTCCCTGGAAGTTCTTAGCCTTAAATACAGGAAGCAAAGCCCCCCCGAGGCTCCTCCTTCCGGCCTCTCCCAAGGCAGGCTGGAAACCCCTTCCAAGGGTTCCTTCAACTTTTGGAGCTTTAAAAGACATTTAGATGAAAGAAACTTGCCCAGTTTAAAGAGTTGATGCAGAAACTGTAATAATGAACTAGTTGAAAGCAAAGCCTCTCTGATTGCTTTTTCTGTTGGTATTAGCATTGCTGTACTAAGGTGGATCTCTCTTCCAGAGAGGTGAAGCTATAAAGGGTTGTTGTTAATCAAAAGCAGAAGAGATTTTGAATTGAAGATTCAGAACAGAAAGTATCCAAATCTATTCAAAAGACAACTGGAGTACACAGACCTGAGAAGCAGTTGTGCTAAAGATGCTAGTGCTATAAAGCCACAGGTGAACACCTAGCGTTACACTCTGCTGTAGGGTGGCAGTCACTACAGTGGCAATGCAGAAAAAGAAAGGCTGATTAATTGCAACAGCCATGTTTTTCATGTAGGATTCGGAATCCAACTTCACAAGCTGCTCCATCCTGGAAAGCAGCAAAGCCAGATGGGGTGGGTTCCCCTTCCCTACAAACTAAACTGAAAAAGATGTGAAATAGTTTATTAGAGATCTGCTTTTCACTGACAAAACTTGTTAAAAGAACAGAGTTCAGCATAACCAAAGTATTATGGAGGGTTTTTTCTCTCAGAAATACATATTTTTCCATTTTTATGAGCACGTCACAAGCAATTTATATCATTAATGTCAATGTAACAGAAAATTGATTCCATGGTGCTTTACACCACTGCAATTTTATATGCAGTAGTTCCTAAGCCTACTCCTCTACCTGTATGAATGCATAGCAAGTCTCTTCTGGTAGCTCTGGTAACCTTTTCTAGCTCCATTCACTTTGTCTGCTTTTCTATCACCTCCTACCCCCAATGCCATTCCCTCTGATGCAAATAATTCCCAGCAGAAAAAGGCCTATGCTCAAAACCATCTTTCGACCCCGAGTAAGGGTCCATGCAAATTAAACTCTCAGCCAAGTAAAATTCAGCTTGCTAAATATGAGTGAATATATGTCATGGAAACAGACTCCCATAACCTGCCCTTGCTTTTACCGACCACTTGTCAGACATGATCACAACAATAGCAAATTAACTTTAGGGGGGAAAAAAGCAACCCTGACAGGGCAAAGATACTCGGGCAATATTCAGATGAACCACTTAACCTTTTGGTACTAAAAGCTTCCTTCAATAATGAAACATTAGTCATTAACTCAGTGTGCTTTGTTAAATATTAGACAAGAGCTCACATTCAATTTAGCACTCACATATAGTTAGCAACAAAGAGCCATCTGTGTTGACTACAATCTCCAGGATGGGAAGGGTGCTGTGAATGGCACTCTAGCATAGTAAAGCTCTGGTGGTGAGGGAAAAATGCATAACAGCCAGTACATCATGGGAAAAGGTGATCCAGAAAGGAGAATAATCCTGTTTATGAGGCTATTCGCCTTCCTCAGCTCTACCCAGTCTGTTCAAGCACAAAGGTATTCCCATTCCTCGAAATAAAAGACCTACACCTAGCTAATGGGTAGGCAAGGAAAACTCTGCCCAAAGTAGGGTATTGCCCATGCTGTTTGCATGGTTTTGTGAACAGGTTGCAGCATCTCACTCCTTAAACTGGGAGTTAGAATGCACTAAGTCACTGGGTGGCACAAGTGTTGTGACAGAAACAGTGCTTGCATAAGCCCCTGAAGCACTGACTCAGGGACACTGGGGAGAAGAAGGTGAAGAGAGCAATGACTTTAAAATATTTGCCCAATTAAGCATGTGGACACAAAGGCTGCGTGAGTGGCACCTACATCGAAAATGTGCAAAGTTCCTTCATGAGCAAAGAAAAAAAGGAGGAAATCTATTGCCTACCAAAAATTCACTTTTGTCTTCCTGTCTTCAGTCCAGAAACTGCTGTGTAGGCCCCTTCCCCACTGGCCTTTCCTAGCCCTTATTGGCTCTCTGTTCACTCTGATTGAAGTGCAGTGTCGTTAGTTGGTAGCTAATGTCAGTAGGGCTGTGTCTGCTCTCCAACATTTGACATGAGGGATAAAACATCCTGACATACCTTCGCTGGCCATCTGATAAAACACAGATGTTAGCCCAGAGCATCTTAGTGGATCCTCAAACAAAGGCTCTTCAAAATATCTGAGTTTCATTTGCTGTATGATTAAAAGTTTCAAGATGAGCTTCTGAGCTGTAAACCGCTCAATTTCTTCATTTTAAACATGTGTATTCATATAACCATGAATTGATATTAAAATAAGAAACGTTATTTGGCTGTCATCACATGTATTTCAATTGCCTATAATTTCTTTTCTTGTTCCACAAGAACTCAGAAAGTGCTTTTAACAGCTGCTGACCAAGACACAGTACAAGTGTTGTCTTGTTTAGCTTTAATGATATTGCTCTGGGCAAGGTCAGCTATCTCATATTGTTCTGTCAAGAAAAGAAAACGTATAAGCAATAAGATCTGAAAGGTTTCAGGCCTTTTGGGAATGCTTCCTGTAAGGATCACTACAGCAGAAAGTCTCAACTAGAATGACAACGAAAACATGTGGCAAGAGGAACAAGCTTCTATTGCAAAAAAAATATATATATTTTGAATTATTTCCAAGTCCTTTAGCTGCAGAGAAATGTTTTCACAATTTCTACTGAGCCCTATAGAGGGCTTTGCATCAGCACTTGAAAATTCAGGGTATTTTTTACTTGTACAAGTTCTTTATTTATGACATATATCCAAGCCCATAGTGATGTAGTTCCTACTCAGACAACACCACAATTAAGTTTCTGGAAGCAAACAACCAAAATCCCTCTGAGCCATAATTTCTGTATATTTGGGGTTTCTGTGTGAGATGGTTGGGCCATACTTTCAAGGACAGAGGTGATCTCTACTTAATCTTGGAACATCTGTGGAAACTTTAAAGTTGTGAATCACAGGAGTCTTCAGCTGGTGCCTACTACTTCTGTTGGAAGATGCCAGATAGAAGCGCACGCAGGCTAAAAACAATTGTAAAACAATTGTAAAACAACAAGAGAAGATTTGTTACAATTTATCCTGGATCTCTTACTACAGAATTTTTTCCAGCTACTTCTCTACAATGGAAGTCACCCTTTCCAGACATAGTGAAGAGCTGAGAATATATTAAGTGCCAAAACATAAAGCTGAACAGTTCTTGTCACAGTACATTATGATATGATGATAGTGCTTTGTCTGAATTGTTCCATTAAAAAAGGTATTCTAAGGGGAAAAAACATGGTTAGCAGTCAAAATATTAGGAAGAATTCTTAGTAAATGCCGCCTTTAAAAGTCTACCAGAGTAGCTGTGGAGATTGCACACGTGGAATGAAAAAAACCCAAACAGTTTTATTCTAATATCTATCTTTAGCTAGGTTTAACTGAATGATTCAACCTACATTAGGGCAACAGAGGAAAGGGGGAAAGATGCTTTTTTTGGAGTATTCATTTTCTGGCCCACAATAAATAATTGCATTAAAGGTAACTAGCAAAAGGAATCTGTAACTGAGGAGACCTTTTTATACTGGGAAATATGAGCAGGCACCTTATAACAATCTTCCAGTACCTAAAGAGGCCTACAAGAAATGTGGAGAGGGGCTTTTTACAAGGGCAAGTAGTGACAGGACAAGGGGGAATGGCTTTAAACTGGAAGATATAAGGAAGAAGTTCTTTACGATGAGGGTGCTGAGGCACTGGCACAGGTTGCCCGGAGAAGCTGTGGCTGTCCCATCCCTGGCAGTGTTCAAGGCCAGGTTGGACAGGGCTTTGAGCAACCTGGTCTAGTGGAAGGTGTCCCTGCTTGTGGCAGGGGGTTGAACTGGATGAGCTTGAAGGTCCCTTCCAACCCAAACTGTTCTGTGATTCTAAGATTCTATAAACTCAAAAGGCCAGAGGATTTCAAGAGAGGTTTCCCACAGCTCTGATATGAGTTTGTGGCTCATTTCTGAGCTGCTCAGAAGCTGTAATCAGCCCCAGCTGCACCAGCGGGGACATTTCCCACATAGGGACCATTTCCCACATGGGGACCATTTCCCACATGTCCCACATGGGACATTTCAGAAGGATTTTGCGCCTAACTTGGGACGTTACGAACTGTTTAAAAGGTGTTCAACTCTTTAAGAAAGGTGGGTTTCAAGTTTGTCTTACGTATGTGTACATAAATATGTGTAAATATGCGTACATAAACACTGAGTGTTTAATCTATGCATGTTCAACAAATACATATGATTTTGTATTTGCATTTATATCTATACACGTATTTACATATTCACCTATATATAACTATGCTATTGTCATTCTTAACAACTGATTTCCACAGAGCAGCGAAATAGGCATCACGTGGTTGTCTCATGTCATTATGACAAAGTTCACCCAGAGTTGAGGGGGAGAAGGAGGAGAGGAGAGGGAAGGAAGAGAGAAACTGCGTATGAACATTTTTGTTTGGGGGGATTGAAGGCATTGAAGGGACCTTCACAAAACCCACATTTAAGAGACCTCTCGTTCATCTCGCGAAGAGTACAACAACAGCTTGCAGGAAATGATAATTATCTCCTACGACCACTTATGGTACCCTGTAAAATATTCTTTTAAAATAGCTAATGTGTTGAGGTGTGTCAAGTAGCTTTTTCACCACATGATGTGTGATAAACAGGATATCTCTCATAATCAGAAATCTACAGCACGCGGAATGTAAAGATTAAAAGAGCAGTGTTTTTCTTTAAATGAATGTAATCAATGTGCTTATTAGTTAGCTGCGGCAGAAGGAGGGAGTGGGTGGGTGTTTCAGAGCTGGCACATGTCTATTTGGCAACAGTGAATAGCCTGAGTGTTTATAGAGAGAGCTCTGTGGAATCCCTAGATTCTGCAGATTTCCTTACCAATTTTGTCTCGGATAATTAAGGATTTTAAATAATAAAGGGAAAAGTTAAAGAGGAAGTACAAGCTCCAGCTGGATCAAATAAAAAAAATTAAAAAAAATAAAAAAGGGTTTTTAAATTCTCAATATTGCCTTAAAACTAAAAATCAGCACTAAAGCACAATTTGGCTCTAAAAAGTAACTATGGGAAACTGGCACCTGCTTCCTCAACAGATCTACTCCCTGGATGTATCCAGAGATATATCTTCTTAAACTAGTGATTGCAAAAAGCTTCTACAGCTGTTGGACCTGCGAGACACAGCCCACAGATGGGACAGGATTGAGCTGGAGACTTTCTGGTCTGTACCTAGCCAAAGTGCACCACTGCACTGACCTGAGTCCCCAGCCACAGGTTCAGTATAAAGCTGTTGTCAGTCACGGTGATACGCAAGCAATAGCCCCAGTATCTTCAAATCCCAATGTGTCATAGAGCAAGGCTAAGGTGCCAGCAACCCTCCTCGGCTAAAATGGAGATGGATGTCAGTTTGCACAAACACAGCCTAGTCAGTCATCCCTGGGAATAACGGTGCCAGCCCTCCAAATGGGACAAAGCCTCCCTCTCTGATGAGCAGGAGCACTTAGGCTTAGGCACAGTGTGTGCATCACCCGTGGGAGGAAACTCGGTGCAACAAGCTGGACAGAGCATTATTACACCTCTTTCATGCACATGAGGCTCCTGGAGAGCCAGTGTGGCTGCTGCTGCTGCTGTTGTGGCCCTCAAGAAGGAGGTGGAGACACAGAGAAAGAATATCATTCATTTTTGAGGAAGAACTGGCACCAATTTTGCTAATAGCAGCAAAAACAAAAGGTCTGCCCTGCTCTCCAGACCCACCTTCTTCTCCTTTCTATGGCTCAGCCCAGCCACACAATTCTGTTTCATCTACAATTACAAAAAGCCATTTTGGGCCAGTTTTGACCACCACCTGAAGGTTTTATAGCCATACTATGTTTAAAATGTCTCAAAAGCCTGCTGAACTGAGCCCTTGGAGGGCTGGTGGCTGGCTTGGAGCAGATAAGGAAGCAGCAATGTTCTTTGAGAGCAGCATCTCTGGTGCTGTCAGACATGAGGACTTGGCTCAGGACCCAGCATGAAGGCAACAGCACAAGCATCAGCCTGCCTGCAAGCAGCCATAAGGATGGACAGACAAGGTCAGGGTGCCAGGAGCTAGCACTCCTTTATTTGGATTCTCAACTGAAAGCTTGGACATGGTCAGAAAGACCAAGAGCTAAATAGGCATGCGGTGTTACCAAATTCCTGCAGCTCATGGTCATTGTTAGCAATTTCTCTGTAGTTACATACAAGCTCTGGAAAACAGCAGGAGCTGAACTATTTCCTGTGTCCTACCCCAGCACCATAAGAACTTCTGAATTATGATATCCTTCTGAATTGCTTCAGCCTTTATAGCTATATGATTTCCCTAAGTCATACCTATAGCACAGCTATCAAATTAGCTCAAAAAATACTTTTTTTTCTATTTTTTAATCAGAAAGAATAAACTATCTTCCTTTGTTCTAATGCATATAATATATATGCATAAAACCTGGATGCATAGGTATATGTATATATAAACAGGCATATAACATACAGATCAAATACTATTTTATTATTAAATGGTAATGTCTGGTTGACCAGAATCTGTTTTCCACTTTCACCATGACTAAAAAAGACTGATACTCTTGGGCAACACATTATTTTGCCAGTTATAAGAAATTAAAAACTAAGAGAAACCAGCAGCAATTCAGAATGACGTATGTCATGGTTTAAGCCCAGCTATGCAGCTCGCTCTCTCAAGCCCTCCTCTTTCTCCCCCCTGGCTCCTGGAGGGATGGGGAGGAGAATCAAAAGAATGTAACTCCCACAGGTTGAGATAAGAACAGTTTAGTGACTAAGGTATAACACAAATCACTGCTGCTACCACCAATAATAATAATGATAAAGGAAATAACAAGGGAAGAGAACACAACCGCTCACCACCCGCTGACTGATACCCAGACTGACCCAGGCAGTGATCTAGCCCTTCCAGGTAACTGCTCCCAGTTTTACATCCTGGGCAAGACGTGCTGTGGTATGGAATACCTCTTTGGTCAGTTTGGGTCAGGTGTCCTGTCTCTGCTTCCTCCCGGCTTCCCCTCCTCCCTGGCAGAGCATGAGGCTCACAAAGTCCTTGGTCAGAGTAAACATCAGTGTTATCAGCACTGTTCCCAGGCTGAAAGTCAAGAACACAGCACTGCACTAGCTACTAAGGATTAAAATGGCTGCTAGTGCTNACTGTTCCCAGGCTGAAAGTCAAGAACACAGCACTGCACTAGCTACTAAGGATTAAAATGGCTGCTAGTGCTGAACCCAGGACAGTGTAAAATCTCTTTATGGTAGAGATGTTATATCTGGTTTTGTCCTATCTACGGCTAAAGGAGAAGATAAAAGAGTGTTCAGGATTATCTGGGTTTTCAATGCATACTGACTAGATGTACTTTGTCCTTTTTTCCTTTTTAAAATGTAATACTCAGGAAGCTACACTGAGCCACCAAGCCATAGAACATCACCATGGTCTGTAATAAAAATTTTCATATCACAGCTCTGTCAGACCCCAATTGAGGAGACTCCTTCTTTCCTGTGAAGCCAGCTCCTCCTCAGACACTGGCACCCTTCCTGCCCCCCAGCAAAAGAAAATAGTATGTGCTCTGATACTCTCTCCAAGAGCCACTTCCATATTGCTGAGGTGAGCACCTTGAGGACGCCTTCAACAGCAGAGCGGAGCGGGGGAAGCTCAGCGCCCAGGAGCCTCCCCTCAGAGCAGTGAGAGCCACCGAGGGAG
>NDXB01007089.1:2069-14624 GCA_002631895.1 Agapornis roseicollis
CTGCAGTTTTTTTATCTTTTTTTTTTTTTTTTTTTTACTTATAGCTAAGCTATTGATCATTTTCTTGCTATAAAGGTAATGACTGATTCATATCTTATTTCCAGGTCATGTGGAAAACAATCATTATTATCTCATCTTATGAACTGAAAAAAGAGGCAGGAAGAGTTCCTTGCTTTCATTTGTGAAGACATTGACATGCATAAATCCCAGTTGACTTTAATTCCCTGACATTTTACCTGATCTTACCTATCAAACAAAATATACTCAGGTGACTACATCAGTCCCCAGTGTCTTTTCTGTGTCCACAGTTGGTAACCCATGCTGTTTAGGTAGAAACATCAGCAAGTAAACACTTTGGTTTAAAATACACAAAAGAAATTGTCTTTTTACATTATAAATATTTTTATAATAAAACTGTTTGGAATGCTGTAAATATCAAAATTGCATTTGAAATTTTAAAAGTGATTAAGCTAATTTATGGTGCTCAAGTTCTCAAGGGTTATTAAACTTAATAAGGGGAAGATAAATGTAATTTTTACATAAACTGTAATTTGTCAGGAATTGGGTCCTTTGGGTGTATTAACCTATATTTGCACTATTCTTCTGATACTGGCCACTGTCAAAGACATAGTCTGGATTCTATAAATTTGTCTGATTCTGATCAAGGGTCTGTGTTCTTAGCTCTTTATGTTCATTTTTATGTATGAAAGTAATGCATTTAAATATACTTTCTGTACTGTGCTACATGGCATTTCAAGAGCTACAATTTTTGTTCTAAAAATAACTGAACTAATGAGATGCTCGCTTGTTTAAAGAGTTTGATTACTTTATATAAATGCAAATTATATATATATACATATATATGTGGAGAAGGATATATATTTATATAAATATTGATAGACACATAAAACACTCTTTCCAAACAACTTTTGTAATCAAATGAGTTATAGTAGTTATATTCTCACTGAGCCATAAAAATAAGTAATTCTATGCATTGACACCATATTCAGTGATTCTGTTTTGATTTTCTACAGTACATATTTTTAGATCAAGTAGCAATTTTATTCAGCCTGCATTTTAGTTATTGGACAACAACAAAAAAAAAAAACAAAAACAAAACAAAAAAAAAAAAAAAAACCCAAGCTTCTTACAAAATCCTTCTTACATATTGTAGGGTTAAATTGTATATTCTTTCTGTATATGTTCAAGGCCAGGTTAGATGAAGCCTTGGGTGGCATGGTTTAGTGTGAGGTGTCCCTGCTTATGGCAGGGGGGTTGGAACTAGATGATCTTAAGGTCCTTTCCAACCTTAACTATTCTATGATTCTATGTCTTAACTAATGAAGGGTGTAAATAAACATGTATCTGGGTAGATCTTCCAGTCCTTTCCTGGATGCTGAGGGAAAGTCTGGATATCGCTATACACACTAAATTTGAGACTGTTATTTCTTCTCATGATACTTCAGCTTTATATGTGTGGATATTCTCACTAAAAAACACAGCCAAGTTAATGTAACTGGCCCAAAGGCAAATTATTGAGAACTTCTGTAGAAGTATATACCTGCTATAATTTATTTTAAAGGCAGTTTATGAAAGTAGCAAGAGAATACACATATGAAGATTCAACAACTTTAAGTCTTAGCTGAAAAATAGTTAAGTTACATTCCTTAATCCAGAACTCTTACTACAAATATTTTAAAAATAGTTTCTATCCTGTACTTTAAGGTTCAGACAGCCACAGAAAAATGTGGCTTATGTTTTTCTGATGTATAAGAAAGTCAAATTTTTCATCTGAATAATTAAACTGAGTTTTCTTTTTTGCTTGTCTAGCTTTCTGATGTTCCCCCAGAGCTATGTCTTTTTGCATGTCTTAAAGTTCTGCAATCTGGATTAATTTTGGATCATATACCATATCAGAATATGGTCTTTCAGGGCTAATATTTCCCTGAATCACAATTTTCAAAGCTTATTCAGAGTCCTGGATTAACTACCTGCATGTTGTCTGAACAGGAGGACTTTTATTATCTCAGTATGTGCTTTCTTATCTATTTTAGCTCATCATAGAAATGGTGTTGACTCTGACCTTACTGAGAACCAAGCAAAGGCTTGTACAAGCTTTTATAGGTCTAAGTTTATTTATAATTAGGATTAACTGAAATTACTTACACAGCCTGGGAAAGACAACAGATATTGTCAGCCAAACACAAAGCTGTAAAAATCAATAGTCCCTCAAAATACAACCTCCTCAATCACAATCTTTAAAATTATATTTAAAAGAATTTTGGGGTTTTTGTTTGTTTTGGGTTTTGTTGTTTTGTGTTGGTTTTTTGTTTGTTTGTGGGTTTTGGGTTTTTTTTTTTTTTTTTTTAGAGGGGTTTTTTTTTTTTTTTTTTTAGAGGGGTTTTTTTTTTTTTTTTTTTAGAGGGGTTTTTTTTTTTTTTTTTTTAGAGGGGTTTTTTTTTTTTTTTTTTTCATCTTTTCAGCTAAGAAGGGTTTCCTTTGTCTCAATCCTTCAATCTCAATAACAGTGTTAGAAGGAAATGATTTTAGGGAGCACCTTCAATAAGGGTGAGCATACAGGCTTTCTATAAGAACCAGGAAGAATAAGAATCTGAAGAGCATCACCATATAGTTCCTCCTAAACTGGCAATGACAAAAGATATTTAGTTCACTTTTCCTGTGCATGTGCCTGAAGTGAGCTATATGAAACACACATCATGTTTTACCTTCCAGCCTGGGGAGAGGACATGCTTCCTCCTAGCTGGAAAGGCCACAGGCATATTGCTCGTGCTTCTCATTTGGTTGAATTAAAATGTAGCCTTAACCATAAGCACTTATGCTTATATCCAGAGCATTTTTACCAATTACCTTGTTTGGCCATTTTCATAGAAGAGGAACAAATATTACTGAAGAGAAAGCAAGTTTTGTTTAAATACACTTTTTAAACAATTGTTTTCAGTAATTCATAATAAGCATTTATTCAGTTATTTTAAATGTCTTCTGTTTTCACACCCACTTTTGTACTACCTTTTTTTAAACTTACACATAAATAAGGAAGACAACATATCTACCAAATATTTATATGTACCTGCTTCTATATGCAAAACAACTTTTGTCCAGATGAAAAATCTAAACCCAGATAACCTTCACAGTCACAGCTGACCATAACAATTCAGTCATAAGTTGAATCTGTAACCTTGTTAGTCTTAAACCCCTGTCATTTTCTCTAGCAAATGTTCCATTATGTCAAATAAATATTTTAGAAACATACCAGTTCAATCAACCTAGCCCAAAAGCTTCATGTGGTCAGATATTGTCCAGAATGAAGAACATCCCTAACAAGAGGAAGCAGTGAACTGCAGTTAAGTCCATTTGGCCATATTTGTATGGACAATATTTCACATTAAAAAAGTAGTCTTAATTCCTTTTTTTGCATTAAAAAAGAAGGCACTAGAAAAGTAATAAAGTTTACAAAAACTGTTCCCATTCAAATTTTCACTCAAAGAGAATCAAAGAGTTGTATATTCTATTAATAAAGAGAAGTGAATTTTTTTCTTTCAAAAGAAAAAGTGAATGGACATGAAGTTCAAGTCATGAAAGAGGAGAATCATGTAATGGCAGCCACATACAAACATGTTGTTTCTTTGAATGGCAGGAGTTTCAAAGTGTGAAAAAGTTTACCTTAATTAAATCATTTAGAGCAGGTGCCACAGGATAGGACACCTTACTTGTGTGTGTGCTTTAATGAGTTTCTCAGCTTTATTACTGTGACAGATTAACTTCTCTAGTTTTACCCATTTTTATCTCATCAACAAAAGCCTTAGATGCTGGTGACAAAGCAGCATCTACTTAGAGTAGAAAAGAGTGTACAAAGAGTGGCATTTCTGATATGTAACTGTGCCAAAACTAAATTCATTAAATACCAATGAGCTGTAGCTGGAGCAAAGCATCAGGTGAATATCCACCACATGCAATTTTCCTGTTGATCACACCCTAGATTTTAGGAACTTGTATGAAAGGTTGGTTTCTAACTACAAGCCACTGAAAATAATTGATGCCTACAGAAGAAATTGACTGTATAATTCCAGTTTATGTAATTTGTGATTCTTGGTCTACAAAATCACTTCGTGTCACATAGGGTCACCCTAAAAATGGGCTTTGTCTGATACACAATTTTATGTTTTGGTTTAAATTTTAAAGTATGAAGGAATACTTCCTGGTTTCTAAACAAAGCTGAGAGCAAATATCTATAAGTGCTGCTAGGAACACAGTTACAAAGAACATAAATGTTTCTATGAGAATCAAGCTTGATTTTATAGGTATTACAGAAAAAAAATATTTTCTGACAAGAATATTATAGTATTCTATAATTTGCATGCATATGAGGGGAAGCCTGAAGTCTATACAAAGTTTATATGACATATATAATTAGATACAGCTATATAAGGAACATCAACACTGAATACGGAACCTTTCTGGACAAGGTTAAGACAAATGAAAAGCCCCATGCTCTCAAGTTATAGAGCAAAGGGAAAAACTCACCAAATGCACAAAAAAACCCAAACAAAAAAAACACCCCAAACCACTGGTAATATGTAAAATACTCTAAAATGGTTAAAAGTTACAGTAATGGCCTAAAGCTATGTCATTGGAGGTTTAGACTGGAGAGTAGAAAAAATTTCTTCGCTGAATGGGTGTGATCAGGCATTGGAACAGGTTGTCCAGGGAAATGGTGTAATCACCATCCCTGTAAGTGTTCAGAAAACATGTAGATGAGGTCTTGGCAATCCTGAGGTAATGGTTGGGCTTCATGATCTTATAGGTCTTTCCAACCCTTCTGATTCTTTGATTCCTAGGAGCCTTTAATTACTCAATTATATGCTGGAGAAGCATGAACAAAAACCAACCAACCAAACAAAATAGAAACAGCTTTGTATGGGGGAGGGGGTAGTAACAATTCTAATTTTTTGCTGCGGAGAAAGGTGAGTGTAGACACATTTGGATTAATGTATGAGTAACAGAAAGAGGTATGAACTTGGGAATTTTATGGTTATCCTGCATGACTAGAAATAAATATACCAAGTTAGAAGGTAGGCAGCAGGAAAGAGGACATGGGTGTCTAGCAGGATAAAAAGAAAAGCAAAATCTCAACCCTAATATGTTTGTTATTTTTTTTTTCTTCTCTATCAGTCAAAAAGCTAGTAAAAGTCTGTCATATATTTGGATGAAGAAGTTTTGTGCAGTGAGCATCTCACTTTTGAAGATGACTTTTCCCCTGCACAAGAGCGAATAAGAGCAGGACAGGATGAATCTGAAAAAAATAGGAAGGTCAGAGAATCATATGTTTCCTAAATATTCTTCTCTCTACCTGGCCTTTAAGAAGACAAATAATTAGAAATGCCAAAGCTTCTGTATCTGTACAGAAAATGTGTAGAATGGGAGGCTGTAAGCCCAAATCCATAAAGCATTATGCAGTAAATATTAGACAGTCACTATACTTGATGTGGTGCTTACAATACTTTCATTGTGTGTACACTTCCATTATATTAGACTCTACAAATTGCCCAAGTCCCATAAGCAGAGATGTTAAAGAGTAAGTAAAATCAGGGTGGACAATATCACAATGAAGGCAGAAAAGTAAAGCAATCCACTAAAAGTATGCAACAGAAGAATGTGTAAGAACCAGAGACAGGTTTAATTAAAGAATTGAAATATGAACAGTGAATTGTACACAGTATAGTACAGAAGAGTATAGAAAAAAAAAAAGACATCCCAATAGATTATCAAGGCAGCAGTCAAGGAATGTGGTTACATATAGGAACCAAATGAAAGCATTAGGGAAACCGTAGAATTGCATACTGGCTTAATGCATTGTTGACATTAAGGTGTTAAAAAATGATGAATAATGGAGTTGAAAATATATTTCAATGACTGAATATTACTGATGGAAACAGTCAAGGACTGTGTTATTCTATGGTTAAAAGAATGTGGTCAAAACAGATAATACAAGAGGGGCACTAGTTCTGAAACGCTGGCATTAATCTTTGAAATGAGAAGTAAGATGGCAAACAGAATAGCATAAGAAAGTTGTGCCACTTTCTGGTGACTTTTAGGAGTAAAATTGTAATAGTGCTGTCAGTTTATGAAGTAGCTATGAAAAGATGGAAACTTGTTTGTTCAGAATAGAGCTTTCATTTCACTTCTCATTTTCTGCCTGGTTACAGCTGTAATGGTTTCTTCAGAAGTTCTAGACAGTCATACCCAAACACAGTCTTAAAGAATGGCATAAATTTCCTTTAATGTTAATTTTTAAGAAAGATAAGTTACATTCCTTATTCCTATTGTTAAGTAATCTTTTCCTTCTTCTACTCAGAAAACCTAGGCAACTAAACCCAGGAATTACTCAAGAAAAGTTCTATTAATATGCATACAGTAAAAAAGTTTACATGTGCTGAACATCATTAACAGACAAAATTTGCCTTATCAGAGTTTATATTAAAATACTCAAGTTTCTATATCTGTTTCCAAAATAAGGTTGACTTTCTTAGTTGACATATGACTTTCAGTAACTGCAGCCAACAAAATCCTGTAAGGCTTTCTATTCCTTTGTGCTGTAAAATCTATAGACAATTTTAAGTTACATTGTCAAGCCATCTGAAAAAGAGTTTGTTTATAGAGAAGACCACAATTACACAGGAATTGTTAGGACTTAGTACTGTCCTACATCCTTCTGATGGATGTGTCAGAAATTACTGAGCACTGATTCTAGCAAGTGCTGTCAAATTTCATATCTGGTAGGGTGACAAAGCACTATGTAGGTTAGCCCTTAACCTGCAGCTATATTATTTTGAGCAATGATGTCAGCATATCACACAAGTTAAACAACCTTGCAATTGCCTGGGAGTTACCTTATGGAGGAATGCTGCTTGGGATTTCTTTTCTTCACTAAAATACTTTCAGACTATTTCCTCAGTCTCTCTCTGGGGATTATTTACTTGGCTCAGTTCTTTTCAAGTGCAATACTTCTTTTGTTATCTGCCAAATTCTAAAACACTCCATACAATCTCACAGTCTAGTGTAAGGAAAAGGACAGAGCTTCTATTGCTCTTAACATTATTTTTGGACAGGCATGTGATGGTGCCAGAAATCAAGTTTTGGACCTTTGAGTATCTTCAACAACCAGGAAAAAAAACACAAAAATTATCTAGATACACAGATTATGCTTCCAAGTGTTTCTGATGTTTTCCAGGGGCAAGGATAACCATTTTCAGGAGATATATCTTATGTAAAAAAATCAATGCAAAGACCAACAGAGAAGGGCTCATTGGAAATGTGACGCTCCAGGGCAGCTTTGGATGCAGTGATCATGAGATGGTAGAATTCGAGATCCTCAGGACGGTAAGAAGAGTGTGCAGCAAACTCACTGCCATGGACTTCAACAGAGCAGACTTTGGCCTCTTCAGGAACCTGCTTAGTAAGGTTCCATGGGATATAGCCCTAGAGGGCAGGGGGGCCCAAGACTGCTGGATGATATTCAAGGATCACCTGCTACAAGCTCAGGAGTGCTGTATCCCAGCTAGAAGGAAGTGCAGCAGGAGGTCCAGGAGACCTCCTTGGATGGATAAGGAGCTGCTGAGGAAACTATGAAGGAAAAAAGAGGCTTATAAAAGGTGGAAGCAAGTACATGAAGCCTGGGATGAATACAGGGATGTTGTCTGGGAAGCTAGGGACCACGTCAGGGTAGCTAAAGCCCTGTTAGAATTAAACATAGCTAGGGATGTTACGGATAACAAGAAGGGATTCTACAGGTACATTTCAAATAAAAGACAGACTAGAGACAACATAACCCCCCTACAGAAACTATTGGGTGAACTGGCTATGCAGTATTTGGAGAAGGCTGAGGTTCTTAATGACATTTTTGCTTTGAACTCCAATGGCAAAGGCTCTGACCACACTACCCAAGTCTTGGAAGGCAGATGCAGGGACTGTGAGAATGAAGACCTTGGGCCCACTGTAGGAGAGGATCTGGTTTGAGACTATCTTAAGAACCTGAATGTGCACAAGTCCATGGGACCTGATGAAATCCATCTGTGGGTCCTGAAGGAGCTGGCGAGTGAAGTTGCTAAGCCACTGGCCATCATATTTGAGAGATCATGGCAATCAGGTGAAGTTCCTGAAGACTGGAAAAGGGGAAATATAACCCCCATTTTCAAGAAGGGGAAAATGGATCCTCCTCTACTCTGCTCTCCTGAGACCTCACCTGGAGCACTGTGTGCAGTTCTAGTGTCCTCAACATAAAAAGGACATGAAACTGTTGGAACAAGTCCAGAGGAGGGCCACGAAGATGATCAGGGGACTGGAGCATCTCCCATATGAAGACAGGCTGAGAAAGTTGGGGCTGTTCAGCCTGCAGAAGAGAAGGCTGCGTGGAGACCTCCTAGCAGCCTTCCAGTATCTGAAGGGGGCCTATAGGGATGCTGGGGAGGGGCTNGGAGCATCTCTGAAGACAGGCTGAGAAAGTTGGGGCTGTTCAGCCTGCAGAAGAGAAGGCTGCGTGGAGACCTCCTAGCAGCCTTCCAGTATCTGAAGGGGGCCTATAGGGATGCTGGGGAGGGGCTCTTCATTAGGGACTGTAATGACAGGACAAGGGGTAATGGGTTCAAGCTTAAACAGGGGAAGTTTAGATTGGATATAAGGAAGAAATTCTTTCCTGTGAGGGTGGTGAGGCACTGGAGTGGATTGGCCAGGGAGGTTGTGAGTGCTTCATCCCTGGCAGTGTTCAAGGCCAAGTTGGATGAAGCCTTGGGTGGCATGGTTTAGTGTGAGGTGTCCCTGATTATGGAACTAGATGATCCTAAGGTCCTTTCCAACCCTAACTATTCTATGATTCTATGATTGCAGGGAGAATGATTACCTGATTCTTCAGCTCTGCCCTAACAGAGAACTATCTGTACAGGAAAAGCAGAAAAGAATCATGGACACTTGTGGCTAGCAGATAAGACTTGAGTTCCCAGTGTATTGCTCTAAAAACAGTTTTACTTCCTTTCTTCAGTAAATTTAAATGAGAATGAATAGATTTGTAGGTCTTAATAAGCTGTAGCCTGTTCTTGTTACTGCACTTTGAATCTTCTGTGAATGTGCTTAACATAGAAAGACTATTTCATAAACTTAAAAAAAAAAAATAAAAATATCCAGGGAGAAGGATTAGAGGTTGTGACATATGAGAAAAGATTAAGACAATTTGATACACTATGCTACTTCTTGAAGGAAAGACTCTAATGATATGACTATTTACAAATACACTAGAAGTGTTAGAGTTATGAGTTATTATATCTTTATTTACCGTAATGTCTCTTCGACCATCAACATAGACTATTAACTCTCTGAAGAACATAAATTCGGACTGCTACATGTGTACAGGAATATTTAGGTTATATTTTAAGAAGTAAGTTTAAGACTTTTTAGTGCTTCGTCTTGCACCATTAATATCTTTAGAGATTTAAAAAGTGACTTGAATAAAAAATTAAGATTGGGCCCTTCAAGCAATAATATGAGGAAACTGAGTAAATGATTAGTATGTGAAATACACTTCCATCAAAGACGGACTTAAAAAGCAGTGTGTAAGGGAATATTAGAGAGAGGATTATAATGGGAAATCCTGATTTTTCTGTAAAGGTTTGTGCCAGCTGATTTCCAAAATGACTTTCATCTAATTTTTAGAAGTGTCAAATGAGGGTATTCTCGACAGTAAGCAGGTCAGTTACTTAGAATCATAGAATCATAGAATATATAGGGTACATTATGTACACTACAAGATGTGGATATTCTCTCCTGTCACATATGCCACAAGTAAAGGAGATCTTTTAATTGTAATTAGTGCAGACCAAGAATAAAGATACTGATTTATTAAATTACACATGGTTGCAAAATGGCTTATTTCTATAAATCTTACTGTGCAACAGACCATTTTAATCTTGGCGTTTTCAGGATCTTATGTATTTCCACACCCTAAATACCTGTTATAGAACAATAAAGCTGCTTCAAAAGGGTACACTATCAAGATATAAGTGAAAATACACACAATTTCAGTGGGCTAGTTTTCCATGTTACAGCTATTTAATTTGAAACATTTGCCTCTTATGCATTCTAAACTGTTCCTAGTGTCATATTTTCAGAGCACAGCTTATAATTTTATTGAAATAACTCTGGTTTTAAGGTTTATCTTAGAAAACTGGTTTAAATAACAGCCAAACAACAGTAAGATTTGGTTTCCAATCATATTAAACACTGACCCTAAACACATACTAAAACTAGAAGGTTTTAGCTAGCATAGAATGTATTGGTAGTTTCTAATGTAATGAAGAGCTGAGCTGTGGAAATCATTGTCTCTGGGTGCTGTATTTGCTAAATGCTTACACATTTCATGGGGAGATTATAAAAATTCATAGAATAGCAAGCGACTGTGGATTAATAAATACTGACAAACCACTTCTGCTTAAGAGAAAACTCCTAAACCACATAGTAACATAGTTAACATAGTATTCAGTAGAAGTGTCCTTGACTTCTTTTTACTCTTAACTCGAGCCATTCATTTTGGTTATCTTTGGAGAAAAGATGTCATTCTTGTTGCAGTGAGTATGGCTGCTGTCTTGAGTGAAAATTTTTCATCAGTAAGAGCTACTCACTTTGCTGTTTGTGTATGCTTGTACTGCACAGGTAATTATCTGACTGTCTCTATATATGATTCTGTTTCAGTCCTTGCATTGTACTGTGGTGTCTGAGAGCTCCTTTGTGGACAAGTGGGAGACTGATTTTATAGTGTTTGCATAACAGAATCTGATGGATGACCCATTTGGCAGTGCAGGGTGTTGAAATTCACTGAATGTTTTCCTTCTGTGACAAAAATAATTCTGTGTGATCAAGTCTTATTTTTATCTGTATACAATTTTGTATGCCCAAATGCTTCTGTCACAGGATCTGTACTGTAGTGTTTTCTGTGTCCATGACTATTACAAAAGTAGTGTTACTTGTACTTTAATTTCATTCTTTGCAGGACAATAGTTAGCATTCATGAAAATGTTAGCATCAGGAAATCTAGTCAGGTGCTGCTCAGATTAGATGAAACAATGCATGGGTTCCTCAAAGTTACAGAATTAAAAATTGAAAGAAACAGCTAAAAGAATGATCTCCTGACGAAAGTCCAGGAACAGACTGCATGTAGGTTAGACTACATTGCAAAAAATGGCATAAGAAAAGGCAACTGCTTCATCAGATTTCTTAATCAGAAACAATTTGGCTGCCAGCTGACCAGTGTTATCCTTTGGACATACTACATTATTTATATTTCTCTGGGAAGAACATATGCACTTATTGACTTCCATGCAGTTGTATGTCCATTAGTGATTTCCTTAGGATTTTGTCAAGATGCATACATTACTTCTACATTTGAAATTAAATGGAAAAATTCTCATCTTTTTTATATTCTTAAATTTTAGACATCCTTATATTTGTGTTTTTTTCCAAAAACCTTCAGAATGAAGTCCTTTTCAAAACAAACCTTTGTTCTGCAGACTCTTCCTCAAAATTGCATTGTCAGCCATATAAGACCAAATCTGAAAAAAGACACCTATAAATAGTTCCTTGAGCTGTACATTAAAGGTCTCTAAAGTGTAAAAGCTCTCAGAAAAAAGCCTGGTTCTACAAACCTTACATTAGGCAGCACCTTACTCTATGAGTAAATCCATATGTTTTCTTTGCACCTTTGTGCTCTTTGTTTTATACTTACTAAAATGGCCAAATGCAGTCCATAATGATGAAACAGTTTTCTCCAAGAAAGGTTTGTTATAGCTTTTTTGCTAGAGATAATTTTAACTGACCTGTAAAACCTGGAAAGGAGTTAGAATATGCTTAGTAGGTTATGCTATATATTTAAACATGAACATAACTTGCCTATATAAAGTTATAATGCAAAGCATTTGACACTGTCCCACATGACATCTCTGTCTGAACTGGTGAAGCATGGTTTTGATGGATGGACCATTCAGTGGATAAACAATTGCCTCAATGTTCACACTCAAAGAGTGTGGTCAACAGCTCAATGTCCAAGTAGAGACCAGTGACAAGTCTCACGTCTCAGCACTGAGACCAGCACTGCTTGACATCTTTCCCAGCAGCATTACCAAGTTTGCCAGCAACATAAAGCTGTGCGGTATGTCTGATACCCTGGAGGGAATGGATGCCCTCCACAGGGACGTTAAAAGGTGGGCCAGTGTGAACCTCATGAAGTTCAAGGCCAAGAGCAAGGTCCTGCAACTGGGCTGGGGTAATGCCAAGAGTAAATAGAGGCTGGGTAGATAATGCATTGAAAGCAGCCTTGAGGAGAAGCACTTCAGTGTATTGGTTCATGAGAAGCTCAATATGAGCTGGCAGTGTGCACTCACAGCCCAGAAAGCCAACCGTATCCTGGGCTGCATCTAAAGGAGTGTGACCAGCAGGTCTGTCCTGGGTTCAGCAGTTGCAGTCAGTTTTTCTTCTCTTTAGTAGCTGGTGTTTTGA
>NDXB01007092.1:4765-31722 GCA_002631895.1 Agapornis roseicollis
CCCCCAGTGTTGTGTTTTCTGGGTTCTTTTTGATGTGATTGATTCTGCACCATCCCAACCTTCTCTCAGCCCCCCCTTCTCCTTCAGTTCTATTCGCAGGACGCCGCCATGACTCCGGCATTCCAGGACACTGGGTGACCCCGAAGGCGACCGGCTCCATCCTCACATCCCCCCCTTGTCCCACGGGACCCCCAAATCCTCCGTGTCCTTGAGTTGCCCTTGACCTTGCGTCTCATTCCTGCCCCTTGTCGCGCCACCGCCGCCGCCACCTTGATCCCGGCTCCGTTTTGCCGGCGCGCAGCACCCATCGGATAATGGTGGGAGAAAGAGGATCGCTCCCGGTACCACCGCCCCAGCGCCGCGCTGCAGAGCCGCCATGGGAATGGGGCCAGGCCAGGCCACTCCGGTTATAAATAACCACCGGATCCAGCGCCAGTGCTTGTACGGGCACGCGGGATGGGTGGGAGAAGGAGCAAGGATGAGGCGATGGATATGCGGAGCGGGCGCATGGGTGGTCGAATCCTTCCCCAGGAAGCCCTGGTTCTCCTGGAGCTGGGAATGTGCTGGAGGATGCGGAGGGTCCTTCGGGCCGCACAGGCTCTGTTGTGTTGGAGCATCCCATTCCCTAGGTACTGCTGGCAGTGCTGGCATCCAGCATCGGCACCCCGGGCTTTCCCGGCATTCCCAGGCTGTGGAAGCACTGGCACCACCGTCCAATTTCCTGCCTTTTGATTTGCAACTGCAGGCAGGCCCCAGAGGAGCCGCTGCTCCCGGGGTTTTGCTGGGCTTGGAGAAGCTTTAATGTCATGGAGAACCTGGGAGCAGATGGTGCCCGGGGTGACCTGGAGCATGCCTGGCTCATCCAGCAATGGCATCTTGTGGTGCTGGGGCTTATGGGTGCTGCCCTGGGTGGGCTCCTGTATCCTGGAGTGGATTCCTGGGTGGTTGAGCCTTTTGTTGACCATTGAGACAAGGCTGGATCAGCCCTTGGACCAGGCTCAGCGTGAGCCAGGGCTGCCCTTCCCTTGGTGCTCTGAGCATCCCTCAGCACCCAGGGCTTGTGTCGGTTTTGGAGCCACCAGTCCCTGCTCTGTCCCCTTGCATGGCTCGGACAAGCCAAATGGATGTGCAGGAGCTGGAGCCACCGCGCATGCAGGTGATGGTGTGGGGAGAGCCACCACGGCCTCCAGCATCACCCATGGGTGCTGTGGTGGTTGTGCCCATCTCCATTGATGGCGTGTGCTGGAGGACATTGCAGATGCTGGGCACGGGGCAGGCGGTGGCACAGCAAAGACCACATCACCCCCATCACTGTGCCACAGCGATGTGGCTCCAACACTTTGGGCTCCTTCACTGCGATGAGGAGCAGGGAAGGAGCCCACTGGGTGTGAATGGGGTGTCCCGGGCCCGGTGCCACGCTGCGGACCCGCTCAGCCACTCGGGTGTCCCTTGCACGGAGCAGGAAGGTGAGGAGCACCCTTGGGTGGTGAAACGCGTGGCGAGCATGCGGCACCTCTCCCGAAACCCGTTGGTTGCTACGGAAACACGGCGCTGTGCATCCCGGCTGTGGGCTCCCTGTGCTCCGGGGAGGAGGGACGGGGCTGCAGTCACACAGAGCAGGACACTAGCACCTCGCTCCTCTGCGTGGATGTGGACACCCAGGAGCGCCCCATGGGATGGGATCTGCTGCGAGGAGGAGCACCAAGAGCTGAGAGCCCATCCCCAGAGCTTGGAAGCAAGAGGACCTGAATCCAGGCGCTCCCGGGGCGCAGCTGGGAGATGCCGGTGCCATGGATGTTGGTGGGATCTCTTCCTGATCTCTGGCTCAGAGGAGACGGCTTCTGCGGAAGGCCTGGATGGTTTCTGGATTTCCTGTCCCGTGCCGCTGCCGTATGGATCCATCCCCACATTCCCGGCCAAGGTGGCAGCTCTGACCTCTGCTCATGGCTGAGTTTTGGAGGAGAATCCCAGATGATCCCCCCTGGCACGTGGTGACACATGGGGCAGAGCCTCCATGGAACGTGCTCCCTGAGCCCCACAGCCATCGGGACACCCAGGACCTGCCTGTCCCAGCTCTTCCTCATTACATCCCCTGCATCAACATGGGCCATCCCGGTGGAAACGGCAGCCAGGACCAGCGCCCTGTCCTACCAGCAAACCAAACCCACCCTGGCACCAGCCTCGCTCCATCCCTCCTCCTCCTCCCCACACCTTGGCCGGGATGCGGTGGGGTCCTCCCGACTGCCTCCCCTTGGGGTTTGCTCTGATCCCCATCCATCAGCACCCCCAAACTGATTCCTTTGTGCCACCTCCTCTCTCCACCACCCCGGCTCCTCCTCCAGTGTGCTGGGGGGTCCATGGACACCATCCCCTGGGTGCCCACCCAGCGCTGTCCCCCCTCTCCTTCTCCTTTCTGGCTAATCCCTGTCCTCACCGGTGTCGGTGGCACCTTCCCAGTTTAGCATCATCCTCCCTGGCTGTAATCACCGCTGTTTACCTCCACCTGCTCATGGATAAACCACCCCTGGCACCCATCCCGGGCCTCCTCCCTGGGCCCCGTGCAGCAGCACGTGCAGGCACCACGCTGCGGGTGGCAATGGGGGCTCAGGGGGCACCCACAGCTCCAGGGGTGCTTTCCTTCACTGATGAGGCCGATGCTGAGCACATGGCGGGGGGGGGTTTGGTCGCAGCTGCCCAGCCTCCTGGGGATGGGGATGGGGGGGCTCTCCCCAAACCTGGGTGCTGCTGCCCCTCTGAGAGCCCTGCACTTCTCTGCTCCATTGCCGTGGGTCTGCCCAGCTGGGGCACCCCTGTCCCCCCCATCCCGCACCCACCTTGGGCTGCTCCTGAGCATCCTTTTCCCTGCACCTCTGCCTACATTAGGATGCTCCTGGGCACCTCTTGCCCTTTCGCCACCTTGGGCTGCTCCTGAGCATCCCCTTCCCGTGCCCCTGCCTACGTTAGGATGCTCCTGGGTACCACCCCGGGATGCTCCTGCCCACCCCGCGCTCCAGCCCATCCCCGCTCCAGTGCGCTCCCAGTCCCTGTGCTCTGATGCCACCCCGGTTCCCAGGGGCTTTCCACCGTTTTTCACTGTTTTCCACCGTTTTTCGCTGCTTTTCACCGTTTTCCCCCATTTTCTCCCCGTTTCCCCGCTCCCCTCTGCCCCGTGACGTCACGCCCCGTCCCGACATCACCCTCCCCTGTTCCTCCCGCCCAGTGGCGGCGCTGCCGGAAGGGGCGGAGCGGAGACGAGCGGCACTTCCGGTCGAGCGGCGAGGGGAGCCATGAGCTGGTGAGTGCGGGCCCCCCTGGCCTGGCCCGGCCCGGCCCGGCCCGGCCGAGCCCCGGTTCCCTCGCTCCCAGCACCGGCTGGGGAGGACCCGGCCCGCCCCGGCCCGGCCCGGGGCTCAGCCATGGCCGCTGCGGTGCCGGGCCCGCTCCCGGTGCAGGGCCGCAGCCGCCGTTGGTGGAGGCCCGGCCCGCGGGGTCGCTTTGAGGGGAGGCAGCGGGAGCGGGGCCCGGGGCAGGGCCATAAACTGCGTCCGGGCCGGGGGGGCCGAGCCTGGCACCGGCGGCGCCGGAGCCTCCCCGCTGGGGCCGTTCCAGCCCCGCCACGGGCACGTTCCGGGAGCAGCCCTGGGCCCCGGGGCTCGGGAGCGATGTGAACCCGGGCCGTGCAAGTAAAGCTTGGTTGTTGTCAATGCAACGGCTCCTACGTGTGTCTGAAACGGGCTCTTCCTTGAGTGAGCGCTAGGAATGGGTCCCACGAGCCTGATTCTTCATCCCTGGGGAGCCCCAGAGAGCCAGCGCCGGGATGGGAGGGATGGGGTAAGGAGAAAGGGGGCATGTGCTGCCCTGAAGGGCTGGGGTCGAGTCCACCAGGGCAGCGGTTAACGGCGATTAAAGGGTGGGAGCAAGGGGAGTTGTGGTTGGGAATACTTCAGCAGGAGGATCCGGCCTCAAGCTGCACCAAGGCAGGTTTGGATGGAGCTGAGGACCAATTCCTGCCTCAAAGGGCTGCAGGCACCGGCCCTGCGAGGGTTCACAGCCCCTCAGTGCCATGGGGCAGGGCTGGGAATGGTTGGACTGGATGAGATCGTCTCCATCCTGGTTGTTGTGTGTTTCTGTGACCCCCACTGATAAAATGGGGCCTTTTGGTTAAAAAGCCACCGTTCTCCACCAGGTTCCTGTGGTTCTGCTTTACCCGTCCCGGAGCTACCGTGGTTGGAGGCAGCGCTAGTCAGTGAGGGCCTTGGAGCTGCCTTTTGCCCTGGCTCTGGGGTGGATGGAACCAGCTCTGCTCTCCTTGCAGCTACAGGGCCCATACATGAGACAGGAACATTCCCTTCACAGGAGGGATGGGGATCACTCAGGTGGGAATTACTCCCCATCCATCAGGTGTTACCGGAGCATTGGCGCTTCCCGGTGTCCCTCACCCGCACCAGGCCTGGGGACCATTGCCTGTGGCTTTTGGGTGGCTCTGCCCGCAGCTGCTGGGGAGGAGGGAAAGGTCAGTGCTGGAGGAGGGAATTCCGCTTGGATCTGAGGCCCTTTCTTCTCCGGCAGCGTCAGGCCCTGGCGCTGCCGTGGCTGCGCTGACGCGTGGCAGCCAGGGCCCGGACACAACCCTGCTCCCAGCAGCGCTCTTGGCTGCGGCTTCCACCCTGCCTCAATGGCCCCATTCACCGGGAGAAGCCGGAGTTCAGCTGGAGCAGCCCTGGCGTGACGTGCGCCAGGGCCTGTGCCCATTGTGCCGGGGTGCAAGGGTCAGAGCAGGACGTGGCCGCCGCTGCGGAAGGAGCCGGCTTTGTGCGGCACAACCGGAGCGTGCCGGGCACACACGTGTGTCTGCGGCCGTCCCTCTGCGCCCGCGGGCACCCGCTGAACCCCCTCTTGGCTCCTGCAGCCCATCAGGGTAATCCTTTGCTTGCCCTTGCCCTTGGTGGGCTGGGGCTCTGCTACAGACCACAGCAACATCCCTTGTACCAGCACAGGAAAACTGCTCCGGAGAGTAAAGCTGGTGACAGAGACTGGATTAAAGCCCCAAATTCCCGACTCCTGCACCTAGGAAACTAGGCAGTGCTGTCTTTCTAGGCTAAGCTTTATTTAGAGCAGGAGGAGGCTTGTTTTGGAAACAGCCGTGCATGGACAGATGAGATGTTTTCTGCATCTCAGCAGAGCTTGGTGCCTTCCCTTCGGCTTCTGCGCTGTGAATTGGGATCTCTTGAACACATCCTCATCCCCCTTGCCCTCCCCGCTCCCCTGGGGCCGTGTGTTCTGGAGGAGAGGAAAATATTGCAGTGATTACCTTGGCCATCGCTCCCTTTTAAACAACAAAGAGAAATGAAGCGATGCCTTTACTGGATCCACACCCTCTGTTGCCACAAGTGTCTCATTTGTGACCACCAAAGGGTATTTTAAGCCTCATGGAACCACATAAACCCGAATATTGCAGCAGCTCATCCGCAGCCTCCCAAACAGCTCCTGTTCTCCCTTCCCCAGCTCCCGCAGGTGATTTCACAAGCGGGAAGGGGTTTTCCTGGCATGGCCCTGGCACTGCTGCTGTTTACTGCAGGAGGAAGGATGCTGCTGGTGAGGCAGCGTGAAGCACAGGGGCATTTGTTGCACCCCAGCATCCTTGCTTTGCATGGGGGGTTGCTGTTGCTGGCCTGCTAAACCGTATGCCTCTTGGCAGGGTGCTCTTGCCAAGTGGCCTGAGGAGCTGGCAAGGGTTTAAAGTCAGGGTTTGAACTGGTCGTGCACTGTTTAACTCCCCAGGTCGGTACCAGACACAGCGCAGAATCAATGGGAATGTGTTTGCTTGAGATGTTGGGGGTGGAGGTGAAGAAGAGGAGCTGCCCTTCTCAGGAAGGGTGGATTTACACCTTCCCTAGCAAGGGAAGAGTGTGGGGAGGAGCAGGCATAGCTGCCTGGCAGCGGGAGAGTGGGGTTGTTGCTTATTCATGGTGGTTTCCGTGTTTTGGAGCTGTGCTGTGGCCACGTTGGGCAGGTGGGATGCAAAACACAGCCCAAGGCACTGTTTTCTTTCCAGTGAATCAATATTGATGGGTTTTTTTTTTGATGGAGCCCAAATCCCAGCAAATCCCGACGTGGTCAATGGCAGCGTCCCCAATTCCTCCAAGTATCAACGATACCGGGAGCTGGAGATGAGCGCAGGATAAAATGAGGTTGGATGAAGCAAGTGGATACCAGGGCAGTGAGCAAGGTGCCCGCTGCTCCTAAACACCTCCCTGCACACTGCGGCCGCGTGCAACACCCATGCGACGCGGTTGCACACCCCAGGGTGAAAGCAAAGGGCTGGGAGCTGGGTCCTGGGGCTGCCATCAGCACGTTAGCTTGGTTCTCCTGATCCATTCCCCACTTTCTTTGCCCCGGCAGCTAAACCCCAGTGTTCTGATTGAGCCCCAACCGTGTTTCACAGCCAGGCTTCACTGAAAACGGGTATTTCGGTAGCAGAGTCGGGGCCTAAAGCAGCCCTGCAGAATTGTGCTCGCCCACGCGCCTGGCGTGAGTAATTTTCTTTTGATGGGTGAGTAAAATATCATTATATTTTTTCCCCGTGCTCATCTTGGAATGGGTGGGAGAGCGGATTCTGCCTTGGTTCCTGGAGTCGCTTTAACACCGACACCGCGCTCGGCTCCCTGCGAGGTGCAAAGAGCCGGGTACCCCTGCGCGCCGTCCCTGCGCTTACCCAAAGCACCCCAACGGGGATGTTTCCATCCCTTTGCTCCTGCTCCCCCTCTGCAGGGGCTCCCCCTGACATCCCTGCCTGAAGTCCAAGGATAGGGTTGGAACGCAGGTGGGAGCAATGGGGTTGTGTCTGAGGGACTTCTTGCTGCTCGCAGCACCCTGTGACCTCCCCTCTCGCCTCCCCCAAGCACAGAGCCCAGAGCCAGGCTTTGGCACCGCGTCTGCCTCGACAGAAGCTGTTTGTGATCCGTTTGAATAATTTTTTCCCTTCTTTCCCCCCCCCCTCCTTTGCCTTCCCGCTGTGTTTGGGGCCGTTGCTATGAGGCAGGGGGGGGGGGACGGGGTGGGATGGTGCCTGCAGTTGCCATGGACACCGTGTAGTACAGGGAGGAATCCGGAGCGATGCTCGGGATTCACAGCTAACCTGGGGCTGCCTTCCTGCCTCCCTCACCTGGGCAGGGCTGGGATCCCGCTGCTCCCAGGGCTGGATCCAGGGCAGCCCCTGTGGCCATGGCTTTGCAGCTCTTGATGGCCTTTAGGACATCCGAAGTCATGAGATGCGTGGTGCGGGTGCCCAGGTTTGGGTTTAGTGCTGTGGATGTGCACAGGATCATGGAATCTGGAATTGTGTGGGTTGGAAGGGACCTTAAAGCTCCTCCAGCTCCAACCCCTGCCACAGGCAGGGACACCTTCTCCTAGAGCAGGGTGCTCCAAGCCCCTGTGTCCAACCTGGCCTTGAGCCCTGAAGGGATGATGGAGAGGAGATGCTCCAGCCATGGAGACGCTCACTTCCATTCACTTGCTAAGGGCAGTGAGAGTTCAGATGACAATGCAGGGTGCAGAGCTCCAGTGCCTGCTCTGCCTGGACTTGCTTAAAAGGAGCCCAAAACTTTCCATGGGAAGTGGGCACTTCTGGCTAACCATGGACTGAGTTGCTGCTGTGACAGTGGTGGTACCGATGCCACCAGTTCGTACCACACTGGGACGTGTGGGTCCCTGTGTGTGGCTGATTCTGATGGTGTCTGGGCATTGTTTTTCCTCTGTAACCAAGCTCCAAACTGCGAGCACATGCAGTTCTCCCTTCCCCTGCCCTTGCATGCTCCTTGTCTGTCCTTCCCTCCCTCCCTCCCCAGCCCCAGGATCCGCAGCATCCCCAGGGAATGTGAGGGATCTTCTGGGACTTGATTAGGGGTTGCAAGGTGATGTTCAGATGGAAGGGCCTTCAGGGTAACGGGTGGCATCCACCAAGAGTTTATCCCCAGTGCACGTTCCATCCAAGCGCTGTCTGGGGCTGATGCCAGGGTTTGATGTCCTGCATGGTCCAAAGGGACCATCACTTCCCTAAATTAGCAGTGATTTGGTCTGATTCACGCTGGCAATTCCTCTGTGCCTTCCTTTCAAGGGACTGGTGGAGAGTAGGAGTGGGAGCTCCATGTTTGAAACTCCAGCTCCCTATGGACCTCATTGAGCTGTATTCCCTCCCCTGCCTGCAACTCTCCTGTGCATCCAGGGGAGAAGGAGCCGCTTTGGTGTGTGTGGCCCTGGGTTTGCACATGGAAAAGCCAAGTAAATATATGGCATTGCTGGGGAAACTTCAGAGAGAATTGGCCACAGCTTCTCCCACCTTCCCCTCCCTGGGGTTCCTGAGCATCCCTCAGTAGAAGCTTCAGGATTCTCTCCACCCACACTTTTTTCCCTGCTTTAAGCTCTTCCCACCCCTTCCCTGCAGTAATTCCCCCTCCTCCCTGCCAGCTGAACCCCACTCCCTTCCCAAACTCCCGGTGACCTCGCTGGGATGGGGCTCAGGGCTGGGATGCTCCTGCAGGCCTGCAGGGAGGCCGGGGTGGGAAGGCTCCGGCTGTGACTCAGCTCGCGCTCTTCAGGAACAGGATTTCAAGGGATTTCACACCCCAAACACAGCCCCAGCTTTCTCTCGCTCAGCAGAAACGGGAGAGCAGGAAAGGAACGCACCAGTTCTGGATTGCTTCGGTGCAGCAGGAGCGGGGGTAACCGGTAACCCATGGCGGTGAAGGACGTCGCTCCCCAGCGTGTTTGCTGTATCCCCATCACATCTCCTAAGCAGAATAACACACCCCCCCCCCAGCAGCTCTTAATGTTCAGAGCACGCCGTTGTTGCTGTGTCCCCCCTGTTTTGCAGGCTGGTTCTCATGGAGAGGCAAGAATCCTTGGTGGCAACAGTTTGCTGTGGTGGTGGAACGCATGGGCTGCATCCATTTATCTTAAAAGCTCAGAGATGATCCATACCTCTCATCTTTTGTTCCTGCTTATGCATTTATTCCCCCCCCCCCCCCCCTCCCTTCANAACAGTTTGCTGTGGTGGTGGAACGCATGGGCTGCATCCATTTATCTTAAAAGCTCAGAGATGATCCATACCTCTCATCTTTTGTTCCTGCTTATGCATTTATTCCCCCCCCCCCCAGCACTGTATTAAAAGGCAAAGATTCAGAAACGAGGAAAGATTATCTCAAATTGTGAAGTAGAACAGCAAAATATATAATTGCTGAATAGACATCACTTGCACGGGGCTGTTTTGTAGAGGTTTAACCGAGACAGCCATAATTAGCCAACTGGCATCACGATGCTAATAGAGATATTTACTGCTTCGGAGTGGAGTTGCAGCCTTGTGAAGCACTCCAGTGACTTTCTTTTGTTCTGGGAGATAGTAGCTGGGACTGGTTTATTCCTTTCCACTTGTGGTGCAGTGGAGATTGGGGATGGAATGGAATGGGATGGGATGGGATGTGCTCCCATTAGCTGCTGCCTGCTCTGCCTATGCCAGTTCATGGCTTTGCATTGCCTGTTCCTCGTGCCCCTGGTTTAGTACTGGTATTGCCTTGATTTAACGCATCTAGCCAGTGGATGCTGGCCACCCAAGGGCAAGGGGAAGGTTGTGCACAGGCAGTGCTTTAATCACCCTTTTAACTGTGCTTTTCCACTAGGAACCAGCCTAGATCCAGCCTGGATCCTGTGCTTGCTGAAGATGCTCAGCAGCTGCTGTGGCTTCTCATAGAATCATGGAGTGGTTTGGGTTGGAAGGAGCATTAAAGCTCCTCCAGCTCCAATGGCAAGGACCCCTTCCACTGGAGCAGGGTGCTCCAAGCCCCTGTGTCCAACCTGACCTTGAGCACTGCCAGGGATGGGGCAGCCCCAGCTCCTCTGGGCACCCTCTGCCAGCGCCTCAGCACCCTCCCAGTGAACCCTGGGTCATTACTGCCTTGGGTAAAGACCAAGGCATCTCATCCTGCCTCCGAGACAGATGGATGCCATCACCTCCAAAACCGCGGCGTGCTCCGGGACGGGCTGTGCCGCAGCCAGGGAGGGAAGCGCCTCATTGGAGTTTATATTTGACCCATGCAGGAAAGAAAACACAGAGAAAAAACCTGTGTGTTTTCACTCTGTTCCTGTCAGGCACCGCACCCCCGGCTATGGACAGGGTAATTACACAGCAGCCAAGGCTTTGGCTAGGAGAGAAGTGTGATTCACGCTGCCGCCGGAGCGGGAAGGGGTTAAACAGCCCCAGATGACATCGCTCCCACCGGAGCACCATAAACAGGAAGTTCTCCTGAAAGAAACCCCTGCATTTATTGCTGGTGACTCAGGTTGGCTCCTGCTCCCCCAGCTGCTCCGAGCCTGCACCGGTCACGGGCCCAGGGCATTATCGGGGCCTAATTACACCCTTGGTTTGGAAGCAGTGGCCAGGTCGGGTGCTGTGGGGCTTGTTTTGTCTGTGAGGATGTGGGGTCACTGCTTGCTTTCTCCCATAGAACCCCAGTGTGGTTTGGGCTGGAAGGGAGCTTAAAGCTCCTCCAGCTCCAACCCTTGCCATGGGCAGAGGCCCCTTCCACTAGAGCAGGGTGCTCCAAGCCCCTGTGTTCAACGTGGTCTTGACACATGGCTTTGGGTAGGAGTGTGAGAGTTTGGACTGCGCCAAGCAGGGCCTCAGCACTATCCCAAGAAGGGGCTAGTGTGGATTTGGGATGCGATGCTGATGCCACTGAGCTATAGGCATGGTCTGGGTGAGGCATCCCTAGGGAAAGATGCTTGCACTTCATTACAAGCCCCATTTTCTCTTTAGTTAAAGCACTGCGGTGCAGAGACCATCGGGAGGTTTTGACGAGATGCTTTCACTGAGCAGCACCTCTTTAACTTAATTAAACACATTGGAAGCAGCCGCGGAATTCCTGGATCCTGATTATCCCGAGAGCTGACAGGGATGCAGTTATTTTCTGGAGGGCAGCGTGGCCCCAGCCACCCATGCGTGTGGAGGGGGTTTATGCTGAGCACGCTTCACCTCGGGGCTCGCTCACGTGGGGAAGCTCATTCAGGTAACCCAGATTTCCTGGGAGCCATCCTGAAGGGTTTAAGGATGAAGGAGCTGTTGTGCTGCAGGTGAGCTGCTCCTCCGGTCCGGCCGCTCCGGCACGGCACAGGGATGCTTGGGAGCAGCTCCCTCACAGCTCCAGACACTTATCTACTGTTGCCTTATATTCTCTTTCCAGATATTTACAGGGCTTATTTATGTATTTATTTCCCTTTCGGGTTTGGTTTGAGATGTGTTCTTCAGTCGGAATGCTGGAGCATCCCTTGCATTCCCACCCATTGCTTTCCCACCTATTACATTTTTAACCATTGTATTGCTATCCTTTCAAGGCCAGGTTGGACGGGGCTTGGAGCAGCCTGGTCCCTACCTGTAGCAAGGGGTTGGAACTGGATGAGCTTTGAGGTCCCTTCATCCCAAGCTGTCCTGGGGTTCTGTGATTTATTTGCCCCATAGGTGGGGAAGGGGATTTCAGACTCAGGTGCTGACCTTGGTGGGGCCGTGGGCTCCTGGAGCAGGAGCACACTGCATGGAATGAGGTGTTGCTGCCCTGGGACGAGCCCTGCTCCCCCCAAACCCCGCAGGGCTGGGCTGTTTGCAACCAGCAGCACTTGCTTCATCCCTTCCCTCTCCTCTCTTTTCCAGGATACCGTTCAAGATCGGGCAGCCCAAGAAACAGATTGTACCCAAGACAGTGAGTAAACCAGATCCCCCTTTTTAGCTCCAGCCTTTGATCATGTGGCTGATGAGTCAAGGCAGCACTTTTGACTCGTCCCATTTCGCAGCGTGTCGTGGGAGGGAGCTGGGAGCAGCAGAACCTGTTGCTGCGTGTGACCAGCGCTCGGCTCCTCGTGCGGGGAGTGAGGGGGAGCCCGACCAGGGGCGAGCGTTCCCCTGTGGGAGCTGTGTCTTGCTGATGTCGTTACTGGGTTTTGGGGAGGGGGGGGATGAAGGGGAAGAGCTCCTCTGGTCTGGCACCGTTTTCCTTGGAGATGGCTGAACGGGCTTCCTTCCTTCCTTCCTTCTTGCAGCAATGGCTTGTTTGTTCATCCTTTCTGAGCAGATGGAGGAGGAGGAGTGGTTCAGATCGCTGAATATAACTGTTTCCAAAGAAAGGCTCATAAGCTGAGATGCTCAGTGCTCGGGCGTGAATTAATTTGTGCTGCACAGCATTTGCTTTAAAAGCGACTGAAAACTGCATTTTGTGTTCTGGTGGGTTTGAGGCTCCCAGCCCAGCGCTGTTGCTCGCAGCTGGCTGGGGGTATTTTCCCTTTGGAAGCAGATTGCCTTTGCATTGGTCCCGAGTGAAAGAAAAGCTGTGGGACCTCATGGGAGCTCTCCCTGAAACCAAAGCTGTGTTCGTGCTCGGAAAGGGAGTATCTTGTCCTCATACTGGTGCTGGTGACCTAATCCCCCAAACAGGCTCACATCCCTGATCCCTCCTCTCCAGGCCACTCATGGCAGCTCCATCCCTGGGGATGCGTGGGCACTCATGTTTATGGGGCAGTTTCTCCTCAGGACATGACATTTCCCCCTGGAGGCACGGGCCTGATCCTGCTCCTCACTTGTCACAGGCAGGTGATGGGGACAGGCACTGGTGTCATTCCTCAATGGCTTCTGCATCCCTTCAGCTGCCCTTTCCCAGGAGCTGCCGATGGTGCTGCTCTGTGTTGTCCCCTGGCCTCAAACCCATTCCAGTTCCTCTCAGAAGCCTCCTCATTGCCTTCCTCCATGGGATTTTGCCTCTCATCTTCATTCCAACACCAGTGTCCTTCCAGGCTGTTGCTAGAACCAACTGCTCCGGGTGTCTTGGACATCTCCATCCCACCCATTCTCACATCCAAGCTGACTCCTTCTCTCCCTTGCCAGTGCTGATTTCCCTCTGCTCCTGCTGCTTTTGCTGTTGCAAAAGGTTCATGTGAGGGGCTTAGTCTCCCCTGTGCTCTGTTGCTGCTGCAATCAGCGGTCCCTGAGCTGCAGCAGGAGCTTGGGCTCTCTGCAGATGAATGGTGGCACCTTTGAGAGCTGCTGGGATGTGCTGTTCTGAGGCTGTTGGCAGGCACTGCTTATAGATAGAGATACATGGCGGGGGTAAATAGAACAGCTTGGAATATCCGGGAGGCAGAGGCTAACTCAGCAGCACGAGTGCTTCCAGGCCTTTTCTCCTTCCTTCTTCCCTGCTTCCCTCCCTCCTTTCTTCCTTCCCCCATTCCTTCCTTGCCCCTCTCCCTCCGCTCCCCAAGAACAAGTGTTTCCCAGTGCCTTGGCAGCTCAGATCTGATGCTCACTTTCAAGGGGCCCCGCTTGCTGTGTGTTGATGCTCTCCAGGCAGCAGATAATGTGGGAAGCAGAAGGCAGGAAGCCCGGAGCTCCACAGCCTCACAGCAAGCGTCAAGTGCAGCTCTTCAAAGAGCAAACATCAGGAAACCACCAATATCCCCTGGGTGTGAGGCTCCGTCATGGGGTGGGAGCCGTGGTGGTGGAGCGAGCTCGAGGCCCCCAGCTTTACCTCCCAGTTGCAGGCCGAGCCGCTCCATCTGTGCGGGCTTTAGGGAGCGGTGGCAGCAGCCAAGGCCTCTGATATTCCAGATGTTGGGCTCGGGAGCCGGCTGCAGGAAGTGGGAAGGTGCGGCATCTCCAGGGCTGCATCCCAAACCCAGCCAAAGGGAAGTGGTTGCGGGTAGAGGATCTCCCACTCGCCGAGATTGGACCACAAAAGAGAAGGGAGAAGGGGAAAGAAAAGGAGGCATTTGTTAGGATCGGGCTGGTTTGGCTCTCCATGGGGCACGGAACTGGAGGGCAGGAGAGGGGCTGTGCACACTAAGGAGCCTTTTGTCTCGTTGATGAAGCGATGCTGGGGCTGGTGTCAGCTCGAGACCAGCGCTGGTCCTGAGCAGCAATTTGCCTGGGCTGCAGAGGGGATTAGTCATGACTCCCTGTGCCCACTCGCTTCTGATCCTTTGGAGCAGGGCACGGTGTCAGCCGCCGTTCAGCTCTGCAGCCACAAGGAAACCCCCATAGGAAACAGTGGCTGATGAACTGAAGTGATCCCCTCCCCGCCCCAGCCATGGCTCTGCTTTGTGCCCACCTTAACCTGGGCAAATCCAATTCCAGACAGCATAATCTCTCCCCTCCTCATCCCTGAAAAGAGCAGCTGTCACCAGGGCTTGCCGAGAGGCCGGGTGGGAGGATCCAGTGCTCAGAGAGGCCCTGCTGTCAGCATGGCCATGCAGCGCACAGCAGCACAGCCCTATTAAACTAATGCCCAGTGATAGGAGTTAAACCTGTTGGGATTCGTCTCCCTACACGGTGGTTATGGCTCAGACCCGGCGCAGCGATGGAGCCTTTCCCAGCAGAGATGCTCTTCCCGCAGGGACGAGTGCCGTCCGAGCACAGGTTACATTGGAGCCAGAGCTGTGGGTGTCTTCCCTGTGCTCCTGTAGCTCCGGCTCGCTGAAGTTCATCCGTGTCCCCGGAGGTTGTTCCCTGCTCCTCACCAGCACTCAGGTTTATCCAAACAGGCAGGAAGAGCAGCCCTGTATCCCCATGGGCATGGAGCCGTGGTTGGGAGAGACAGCAGCTCCTGGGATGGGGCAGCCCCTTCCCATCACCCAGGTTCTGCTCCTTCCTCCCTGCCCCTGGCCTGGCTGACTCAGATGTGTCACCCTCCTCCTCCTCCTCACTGCCTGACCTGGGCTGAGTCAGCTTGGCAGGGAGCAGGGACCTGAGCTGAGAGCCCGCGCCTGCCAAGCCTCCCTTCCTTGACTCATCCCAGCAGCTCTGCCTTCCCCAGGGATGTCGGATGGAGGAGCTCTGTGAGCAGGAGGATTCCGACCTTCAGCGCCTTTCCATGGGGCTCCACCAGCGGGCTGGAAGGCTCGGGATAACTGAGGAAATGTGGCAGGAATGGTGGGGTGAGGCCGGTTCCAGCAAGGTCTGCTCACTTCCACTCTTCCCTCCGTCTTCACTGGGACATACCCGGTCTCTGTGGTTCAGAGGCACATCCTTCTTCCCTCTTATTGTGCCTTTCCTGCAGTCCTTGGTGAGGGTTTGGATTGCTGGCTGGGTGCTGAAGGCTCCAAGTCCCAGCTTCATCCTGGCTTTGCAGCATTCCTTTGGCTCAGGTCGCTGCTGCTGGATGCAGAACAAATATTCCCCCACATTACTTGCCTTCAGTCTCCTCTTGCTTGATGGGGTAGCAAAGGTCAGCAGGAGTTCCAGGTTAGAGCAGGATTTCTGGCCTAATTTACGGGTTTCTCTGTTTTGGAGGGGAGGGAGGAGGAATAATGTGCTTCCTTCTTCTTCCCAAGACCCACGAATAGGCTGGGACCACTGAAACATGCAGAAATCAGCTAGTTCTCCTCCTCCAGGAACAGAAATGAACCTCAGGGGAGTACGAAGGTTCATCACAGTCTCTTATTTCCATCTCTTTGTAGTATTGGCTTCGGTCTCGCTTCGTTGCCTTGTAACCATGGTGTCGATTATGATATTGCCCCTAAAGCAGGAGGGATGCTACTAGAGGTGGAAGGCCCTGTGTTTGCAAACAGAAACAACTGGGTGAAAAGGAGGAACGTGGCTTGGTTTCAGTGCTTTAAGAGCTCCTCGTTCTTTATGTAGATGTAAATAGAAACCCGGGGAGCTCCTGCATCACCCAGCCCCAGTGCCTCGGAGCAGAATCCTTCCATCCAGCACCACGGTTTGCTTTGGAGCTTTCAGAAGGAGGCTGCGGAAAGTGGGATTATTTTAATATACGGAAGCTTCCCTCCAGGATATTGTAATTTTCTTGCCTGTACTTCTTGTTCTCGTTACTTTTAACGTGCTAATCTCCTCCATAGCCTTTCGCTGTCAGTGTCGGGGACGTGTGGCTATTGCTGATAGCTGCTGGGAGCGGAATTACTGTGTGCTCTGCAGAATGTACTTGTCTTGCTCTCAGCTTGTCCTCCTTGCACGCCTCGGATGCGCTGGGTGCAGCGTGGTGGGAGCAGGGTTTGAGCTGCCTGGTGCATGGGGACCCTGCTCCTTGCTGCCTGCGTGCTGCAGCCCTGGCAGTGCAGACAGGAGCGGTGATGCCTGGGGAGGGCTGCCCCAGCCCGCAGGCTCTGGGGACTGGTAACCAGTTGCTGCTGTGGGCGTGAAAGAGGAGAGCAGTCCCGGGGCAGCTGTCCCTGCATTGATGGCACTGGAGACGTGAGGCAGGCCGGGCAGCTGAAGCCTCTTCACCTCCATCCTATGGAGAACGCATGTGGGCAAACGGGGTTGGGTGTTTTGGGGGATGCTTGGAATGGTTTGGGTTAAAGGGATCTTCAAGCTCACCCAGTTCCAACCCCTGCTATGGGCAGGGGCACCTTCCACAGGAGCAGCTTGCTCCAAGCCCCGTCCAAGCTGGCCTTGAACACTGCCAGGGATGGGGCATCACCAGGGAGCGGAAGCTTTGCCTCCCTTCCATTAGGCAGCAATGCATTTTGCTCATCCCCACTCATTCCATAGCCATGGGGGAATCTACGAGCACAGAGGAAGGGGCAGAGGCTCTGAGCCTTCACAGGCAGTTTAATTTCATGGCCAAACCCTTCAGGTCTTGCAGGGTCCAATGGCTGGGCCAGCACCAGGAGAGGGCTGGAGCTCTGCACCACCAGGCTCCAAAGCACGGATCCTTGCTCTCTGGTTCGCAACCTAAGCAATTCACACCTCAGGCCTATGAATATCCAGTGATAGCCCCAGGATGCTTGAGGAGCAGGAGCAGCCGTGGCCGTGCAGGTGGGTTTGCTCCGGGCTGGGTACCAGACCTCCAGGCACCAGCAGCCATGGGTGCTGCACCGGGCACACGTTGTGCAGTGCTCCCATGCTGCGTGGGGCTGTGCTCCACCAGCACCATCTATAGCAGCACGACAGGGAGCTGGTGCCTGGATCAGCTGATGATGGGGAGAGCCGGCCTTAGGGATGTGGCTGGAGCACCGGCACCTTCCCATCGCGCTGTTGTGGTGCTGCGGAGCTCAGGGGTACCGGAGAGCACAGCCCAAGGGGTGCTTAGGAAAGGAGGGTTTGAGGGACCTGGGGTCGCTGCCTCCATCTTAAAGCACTGAGCCTTTTAATAGCAGTTCTGATTGAAAGCAAAGTCCCTTTGCAGCGCCCTGCTTTCACGTGGCTGGGTTTGATATCCCGGGGACAGCCTGAAGATCTGGAGCAAGCCTTCGGATCCTTCCCGTCCTGGCTGCTCGCAGTGTGTGGCGTTTCCTTAATCACACGGGAGCTTGACAACACGAATGAACCCAGTTCTGATCCCATGACAACAAAAGCGCATGTATTTACTCTTGGCTGGTCAATTGAGATCCATTTGCTTATTTGGTTGACGAGGTGTGGAATGAACGTTCAAGCGTGTGTTAAAACAGGCAGCATGGAAGGAAAGCTCCTTAAAATATCTTGTATCACTGGAGATGTGCTGCCAGATAGCAAGTAGGAGGAAGCAGTCATTGATGGAGCCTCGGGAGGAGGCTGTTCTTTAGCTCTTTGCCAGCACAGGTTTCTCCTCCCTTTGCAAGGTGTTGCAGATGCTTGGGCTGCTCCACCTGAAGTGCTTCATCAGAGGGAGCTGTTGCAGGAATGAGGGGCATGGGGAGAGGGCAAAAAATGCAGAGATGGGCGGGCTTGGGGGTAGTGTGGGAGGGGAAAACCCATCCCATTGAGGCCGGGGATGCAGGGAGAGGCTGGGTTGGGGTCCTTTGCCATGTGCTGCTGCTGCAGGAGTGGCTCTCACAGCGCTGGGGCTGATGTGGGAGAGGAAGCGGGCTCATCCCCTGCCAGTGCTGCTCCGAGCTGCGCTCTCTGTGCTTTTAAGGCATTCCCATTTACTGTCAGCCTCTGATTCCTGTGCTGGAGCGCACCCTTGGAATGAGCTGGCGCGGTCCCTGGCAGTGTCTTGTGCTCCGAGAGGGTCTGGAGAGAACCCCCCCTCCCCTCCCAAGACTTCGTTCCTGAAGTGCAATTCCCGTTATTGCGGCAGCTTCCCGGGGTTCACATGGGCATTTCCTCGGGCCGGGTTGCCCACCCCAGGTTGTTCCCACTCTGGTGCAGCGTTTGAGCCGGTTTCCATCTCTTCTTTCCACAGGTGGAGAGAGACTTTGAAAGGGAATATGGCAAGCTCCAGCAGTGAGTATCAACCGCACTGGTAGAACAGGACCAGTCGCATACTTCCCTTGTGCCCTCTTGTTGCATCTTCCCAGGGGATTTTGGCCTCTTACGCTCTTCCTGGCAAATCACTGCCTGTCATTTCGGAGGCTTGAGTTTCTCCTCTGGCTCCTGTGCTCAAAGTGTCCCAAGAAGCAATTGCATGGGGTTGAGGTTTGCACACTGTGGGAGCTCTAAAGAGCTGCCAGAAAACCGGGGGGGTGTGTGTGTGTGTGATAGAATCATCGAATAGTCAAGGTTGGAAAGCACCTTGAGATCATCCAGTTCCAAACCCCCTGCCATAAACAGGGACACCTCACACTAAACCATGGCACCCAAGGCTTCATCTAGCCTGGCTCTGCACCGCCGAAGACCACAGCCGGTGTCCCCATCCTGGCTGTGTCCCATAAGCTCGCCCGCATCCTCTGGGAGCATTTGGCTTCTCCATTTGTGGTAGGTGCGAGGACTTCACAAAGCAGTGACTTTGAGTAAGAGATCCCCAGCTTGGAAAGGTTGCGGAGCATCTGCAAACAAGTGGAAAAGGTTGAGCAGCACTCAAGTGCACAGAGCCTCGCCGGGGTATTTTTAACTCCCAACAGAAGCCAGCATATCCAACCCGTAAATGATTTGTTGCACGTATGATGCACTCGGGTTTCTTCCTTTCCAAGATTCACTTTGCCTTCTTCTCCCATCTTTCAGATTGGAAGAGCAGACCAAAAAGCTTCAGAAGGATATGAAGAAAAGCACAGATGCAGACTTGGGTATGTGACTGTAGGATACATAGACTGTGAACTTGGCCACAAGGAGATGAAGTGACTTTCTCGAGATCACATGAGTAATCTGTGACAAGTCTGGAAAACAAATCTAGATCTCAGTCCCACTCAGTTTGCTTAGTTACAAGGCCATCTGCATGAGCAGCATCTCAACCAAGGGAACAGAAAGCCTGTTATGGGCTTGCTCCCTGTCTCCTGAGCTGCAGCTTGCTGGGTGGCCTTGGACCAGTCACTTTGTTCTCTTTGCCTCTGTCTGCAGCTGCAGGACTCGGAGGTATTGCTCCAGTTCTCAGGTTAGGCAGGCAGGAGCAGCCTCCAGCTGAGCCCGTCGTGTCTGTGCATCACCTGCTTCACCGAGGGCATTTTCTGCTGTCTGAAGCCAAAGGAAGGTGGGGTGAAGGCGCAGGGGGTCTGCAGAGCATCCCATAGGCATCGCTGTGCGTGTTTCACGTGTGAGCTGCTGCCCAGCCGCTCTCAGCCAGGACTAACCCTGCTCTGCCCTTGCTGGCTTCCTGCTCTGGCCTGACCCGGTGGCAGTGGGCGATGCAGGAAGCAATAAACAAGTTATCTGTGCATGGACCACACCACAGCAGCCTGCATAGGGAGCTGGTGGGACTGTGCCACGTGGCGCAGGCTTTAAATGGTGATGGCAGGGAGGAGATGGAGCAACGTGATGCAGGGCAAAGGGGATCTGCTGGGTGCTGGTTGTTGCACCAGGCAGGGCAGCGTGCAGAAACACACAGCAAAGAGCTGCTCTAAACACAGATAGCTCTTCTCAGTGTGTGCTTTGGAGTAGTCCCTCCTTGCACCAAGCCCCCACAGCTCCAGAGCCAAGGCAGATGCACCAGCGCAAGCAGGGGTGGGCAGCACTGGCCTGGCGCTCATCCTATGGGTTAACATGGATAGCAGGAATGGGAAGGAGTGCCAGTGAGAGGGATGGCAAATGTGGGGCTTCCCATGATCCAGGCTCTCACCTGTGTGTGTGTGTGCTCGGGTATTGCCAGACATCAGCATGGATCCAGGCTCTTGCCCACACTCTTCCCCCCATCCCAGCACAGTGTCTGTGCTCCCATGGGGAGAGCAGTGGGAAAGGCAGCGGGAACGGCACTGCCAGGGCTCTTTTCCAGGGTGAAAAGTGCCCTTTCTGGTCATTGTCAGGGCTCCGTGGTAAGTTTTTCCTTGTGCAGGATTCCCCTCCCCTCCCTTGCAGTGGGCGTTGTTTATATGGAGCATTTCAAGTCCCAGAGGAGCTGTGGGAGGACTTTCTTTTTCCGTTCTGCTCCATGGCAGAGTCACAAACTGAGCCTTGGCCAGATCCTGGGATCTGATTTCTCATTTAAAGGCATGGAATCGGGAGCGTAAAGGGAGGATTTGGAACGGGGTCTGGGGAGGGCTGGGTGAAGGCAAAGGAGGTGGAGATGTGATGGAGCACTGAGGGCTGCTCTGCTCCCCCAGGTCCAACAGGGACAGCGGTGCATCAGCGGGGTTGTGTCCTCAGGGGTGTCTTATTTCTTCCACTGCACCCCTGTGCCCGGGGGGGGGATTGGTCACTGCCTGCACCCCCTCCCCCACCTTCCCACCCTCTTCCCAAGCGAAGCGGGATCCTAAGGAGCAGGAGGATGTTGTGTACTTGGAGACAAAAGGCCGCCTCTTGGAATGAGAAGCAGGGATCCCTCCTGCAGCCCGCCCCGAGGGGCAGGCAATGCGATGCGACCCTCCCCTGTCTCCTGTCTCCCTTGGTGGCTGAGGTACCACTTGGGTTTGAAGAGGTACGCTTCCAGTCACGCTTCCAGTCCTCTCCTTGTGAAGGAAACTCATTTTCCTTGCAGCTGAAGCAGTTCTGCTGCTCTTAACCCCATCCCGTTTTGGCACAAATCCTTCCTCAGATGTGGTCACACATATGGATTATATCCCATCTGTTTAAAGGTTTAAGTGCCTAAACCCTTAATGTTTGGATAATAGAAGGATACGGTAGCTTTGTTATCCCACAGTTAGCATCTCGTTCTGCATTGAGTTTCCCAGCTCTTCAGCTTCTGAGCTCTCTGTATAATTGTGCGTAACCTTTCAGTCGGAATGTTTAACCCCCTTGATTTATGATCTTAAACCCCATTATTGAGAGGACTTTAACTTCCAGTATCTGAGCGAGTGCAGCAGGAGCTTTGCAAAGCTCCTCTGTGGCACGGCTCAAGCATCTGGCTTCTGAGCTGAAGCCAGAATAACTTCCAGCAAAGTGCTGATGAAAAAGAAGGCGGATTTTTAGTGCTCGTGGCGCTCTCTTCTTTATTCCCATTTCCATCAGTGCCTTTTGGTGAATCTTGTCTGGTTTCCATTCTTACCTTCGCTGCTCTATTGCTCTTTCAGAGCGGTCCTGTTGGCGGGATTGAGTTTTCCCATTGGAGTCAGGATAGGGAGAGACATGCCCAATGGAAAACAAGCACAAGTGCTCGACAAGGCAGGAGCTGGGGCCTGGTTGAGTGTGACCAGGGAGGGGTTTTGGGTTTCTTGGAGGCCACATCAGGCTCTGCAGAGACTTTCCATTTCCCCTTGGCCCATGGGGTTGGTCTCAGGGGCACAGGATGCAGTTCAATGGGGGAAGGTGCTCAGGCAGCTGTGTCAATGCTGCTCGTGTCCGGGCTGTTTCAAGAGTAAAAAAGAGGAACCTTGTCTTCCAGCCCTGTCATTCTGGTCCCTTTCCAGCGCTGACTCCACTTTAAATACATGTATTTCTGTAAAGCCATTTGGAAGACTTAATGGACTGTGATTTTCCTCACTGCGGAAGAGCTGTAGTGAGCCTCAGAGTGACACTTAATAGTCTGTTGAGAAAAGATGCATTAAAAAAGCCATCTACATGTTGCTAAGAGGAGGGGGCTTTCAGAAGCCTGGTGTCATCTTCTAGCCCCATCACAAGCCGTACCCCGGCACGGTTCAGGCCTGGTTCTGTACAAGCAGCTCAGGGGGTTTATGTGGATGAAGTGCTGGCTCTTCCTTTCTCTTCTCTCAACCAGCAGTGAGGCTGTGCTAAATCCCAGCTCGGTGGCTCAGGGCCCCAGTTTTGGTCGCCCTTTGCAGAGGCAGTGCTGACACACAGCATCCTGCACAGGTTTGGGTTGGGAAGGACCTTAAAGCTCATCCGGTTCCAACACCCGTTACAAAGCAGTGACCCTCTCCTCTCTCGTTTGCCTCTCCTGTTGCCCACAGCCATGTCCAAGTCAGCTGTGAAGATCTCCTCAGACCTGCTCTCCAACCCCCTGTGTGAGCAGGAGCCCAGCTTCCTGGAGATGGTCACCGCTTTCGACACAGCAATGAAGAGGATGGACTCCTTCAACCAGGAGAAGGTGAATGTGGGTCTGGCTGCACAAGGGGAGGGCAGGGGTGCTGTGGTGCTGGTGGCATCTCCCCCTTCTTTCTGTCATGGTCCCCAAGAAGCTCCCACGGGAGTTTCTCTTTATTCTTCCTCTGGCTCTGGTTGAACTGGGAATTTCAGCTCATCCCGAGCACATGGGAGACGCTTTCTGGTTTTTGATTAAAGGGCATTGTGGTTGCACTTAGAAGCCCACATCATCCTAGGTAGGTACTGTGCGAACATGTATTGCTGTGCAGACAGGCTGCTTCCACAAGCCTGACATGTAATTTGCTTTCAACAGGTGAATCAGATCCAAAAGACAGTCATAGAGCCTTTGAAAAAGTAAGTACCAACGTTGGCCTATGAGCCACGTCGTGTGTTTGTCATCCCCATGTACTGCAGGGATGTGATCATCAAAGGAGGTGTTGGCAGGTTAGAAATGAGCCCTTCCTAAAGATGGAATAGTTCATGTCCCTGGGGCAAAGCAGCATCTCCTTGTCTTGCAGCTGGGCCATGGAGGGCTGTGATGGGTTGGCTGCGTCCATACTCATGCTCAGTAGCAAAGGGGAAGACCTTTTGTATCCGAGCCTGCCAGGTGCCTTCATCTGCACTTTAAAGGACACCTGAACGAGTAATACTGAATGCATTCAAGCATTCAGTGTCTCTCCATTCCTATGCTGGTTGCTACCAACACTGCCGCTGCTGGAGAGCCCTCAAGTGGGGAGCTCCACTGGGGCCCAAAGCATCCTAACTAAAGACGTAGAATCTTGCTTTTGGTGAGAGCTCTTCCATGTCCACGAACAATATCTCCATGCTGGAAAGGGAGAGATGTTAGAACCGGTGCAGCTGAGCAGGAGAGGTCTGGAGGGGAGCTCCATGAGCCCATCTCACCCATCACAGGAGGGTGCCAGAGCCAACCTGGCTCCAGGCTTGGCCAGAAACCTCCCCAGGGAGCAGAGCTGGAGCACTGACAGCATTGCCCTGGTGGCAGGTTCCATCTGCCCCTGTTGTGGTGCTGGGGCAGCGCTCAGCACCGTGCTGTGACCTGGTGCAATTCCCTTCTGCCTGCACCATTGTTAGCAGCAGTTCCCAGCGGCAGGGGCTGCACCCTGAAGCGTTTAAGGAGCGCTGCAGTTGCGGTGCCAAACGTCTGCTGCAATCCTCAGATTCGCTGTTGTGGTACGAGAAGAGCAAGCGAAAATAAACTCAAATGACTTTAATATGACAGTAAGTGGTGCAAATTGCTGAGTACCAATTTGAGCTCAGCTTTGACACAGCCAGGGTGGCTGGGTTGCTTGTTTGCTTGTTGTTTCTGCCCAAATCTGTAAGGAAGAGCTCCTCTGCCGCTCAGTGCAAGAGGCTACGGTGTGCTGCTAGCCGGGGGATGCTTGCGTGACTCCAGTCTTGCTGCGGTCGTCTCTCCATGACCAGAAATGCTTCATTTAGGGGAAAAAAGGCAAGAAAGAAACTAAGAAAAGAAGCAAAAAGCCAGGCTTGTGCTGTGGAATTGTGTTGCTTATTATCGAGATTGTCCTCATGAAAGATACATTAACTGTTTCTTCCAGCATTCTGTTCAAATTGGAAGAAGGGCTCGTGTCTCTGAAATGTTCCTGTTGTTTTTTTCCTCCCCAACTTGTGTTAGTTGATGCAGTGAAGGATAATACCTCTCCTTGCAAAGCCTGCCTTCTGCTTTAAACTTCATTCAAGGCAATAAAGCTATTTCCACGTTGCTGATATCTTGCCCTGCCTTTGTGCAGCTTTTGGCTTGTGATGCTCAAGATGGAGATGGTGGAGAAGGGCTTTAAGGCAGCGATGCAGGATCAATCCCAGCCTGGTTTGAGTTGGAAGGGAGCTGAAAGCTCACCCAGTTCCAACCCCTGCCATGGGCAGGGACACCTTCCACTAGAGCAGGACTGGGAGGTTTCACCTCACAAGGTGATGCTCATCTCCCTGCTGATGTGTTGGTGCCCCTCAGCACCCAGCCACCTCCCAGTGTGCGCAGTTCTCTCCAGCCTCCTAAACTGGGGCTCACTCATGGTATTCTCTCCCTTCCTGCCCTTTGGCACCAGCAGGCAGTTGCTGTGTGCTCTTAAACAGCTTTGGTTTCATGCTCACAGGGGCTGCCTCTCCCTGCCGAGGGAAACTTTCCCTTCCCTTTTTCCGCCTCCTTTCGAGCGTGCATGGATGAGTTGTGGAGCCAGGAACGTTTCGGAGGAGCCCAAGGGTCCGTTTTGAGGCTAATGAGATGCAGGAGAGAAGGGCAGAGCTTGCGCCTCCCCTGTCCTGCTGCAGATAAACCCCAGCATCGCTGCTGGGATGCAAGGTCCAGATTAAGGAAAGCTGCCTTGAGGAGCTGCTCTTATTCCCACTGAGGTATCGCTTCCCCTCGCCCGGGCTGGCCTCTCCCAAACTGGCTTTGACCTAGAAAAGAGGCTTTTGCTCCAGCAGCTGCACTTTATTACATCTTCACTGGTGGTCTCTTAGAGTTTTATTAGTCAAAGAAACAGATAAGTTTAATGCAGGCAATTATCCTCATGGTAATCAGAGGCACATGTGCCTTCGGATCCCCATTCAGCTGTCCAGGGCTGGTAGGATGCAGACAAACCCGGGCTTGTTTGTTGGAGCATGTAAAGGAAAGCAGCAGTGGAGGGTGGAGGCACCCATTGTTGCAGCCCTTTTCCTTGTGGGCACCGGCTCGGAGCCCCGGGAAGCCTTTGTCTGGGGATCACTTGTGTAAGTGCAGGGCAGGAGCAGAGCCCGGGTGAGCCCTTGCCCATTGCAGTGAGGGTTGGGCAAGGAGCTGGGGGGGGGCCAGGAGGGGTCGATGCTTGCTGGATGGGGAGATGCTTGCTTGAATTCACTCCAGATTGGGGCATGTGGGGCAAAAGAGGGAGAAAAGCAGCTGGGGTTTATGTGACTCTTCCCATTCTTTACTGGGGCTTGGGAGAGCAATGAGGTGTTTTGGATGGGTCAGGGACTAAGGGTAGACTGTGTACTGTCATGGAATCGTGGACTGGTTTGGGTTGGAAGGGACCTTAAAGCTCATCCAGGTCCAACCCTTCCACTGGAGCAGGGTGCTCCAAGCCCCTGTGTCCAGCCTGGCCTTGAGCACTGGTGCTGATCCTGCTCCTGCAGCTGGAGCTCCAGGGCTCCTCCAGGACAGGGAGAGGCTTTGGCAGGGGTGGTGGTGGGTGCTGCCGCCTGGGTGCCATCCCTTGGGGCTGGGGTTAATCCCAGAGGTCCAATCCCAGAGCTGTTCCCGTTCCACTGGCGCCGTGTGTCAGGGACAGCACCCAGTGCTTGGTGTGGGGTGGATGGCTCTGTGGAAGGTGCCCCGGCACGGGATGAGCTTCAAGGTCCCTCCTTACCCATTCCATGATGCTAGGATCCATGGAGCCAGGGGAGGGGGGGGGGTCAGCATCTTCCTCCCATAGCCCTGCTGTTACCGTGCTCTCTCCCTGGCATCCCATTGCCTGCCCGGAGCAGCCGCAGGGGAGCCGGCCCGGAAGCAGGAAAAGCTGCTTTCATGTCCTTAACAAGCCCCTAATGAGGATTTGGTGCTCAAAGCTCCCACATGGCCGCTGCCCCCTCCTGCCGCAGCCTAATCCCAGCTCGCTGCTGCATCCCGGCCCCTTCGCTCCGGCTCCTCTCGGCCTCAGGAAGGGCTGGTTTCAATTTCCCCCTTCCTGGTGGGTGGACGGGCCCAGGACGGACGTGTGGGCACGGCTGAGGAATGGCAGGAATCCCCCAGCATAGCCCAGATGCTCCGGCCTCGGCCAAGCCACCCTTGTGCCTCTCCAGGCTTCCTTCTCATCGTGTTCGCCATCGCTTTCTTCTGCACCTCACGCTCCCCAGCTCTGGTATTCCTTTTTATCCTTGTCCAACGCCAGCCATAGATCCTGTCCGCTTCCTTTTGCTTTCATTCTCCAAGCCAGTGTCCGTAAGGAAGAGCACACGTGTATACCAGCCTAGTCCAGCTCATGGGGCTGCCAATGGGAGTGCTTGAGATGGTGGAAACAGGGGGAAATAAGGGGTTTACCCTTATTTTTAGGGCTGGAGCAGCTCTGCTTTGAAGCTGGGCTGGTTCTGGTGCCCAGAGAAGCTGTGGCTGCCCCATCCCTGGCAGTGCTCAAGGCCAGATTGGACACAGGGGCTTGGAGCAAGCTGCTCCAGTGGAAGGGGTCCCTGCCTGTGGCAGAGCTGGATGAGCTTTAAGGCCCCTTCCAACACACCCCATCCCATGACTCCATGATTTTCCCTTGTGCCAAAGCCCTCGCAGCTCCCTTGTGTTGCCGACACCGAAATGGGTGCTGGAGGCAGCCGCAGGGTGGGCATCAGGGATGGAGAGGAGGCAATGGCTGCTCGGGGCCATTTCACCGGCAGGGAGGTGACCGGATGACTCCGGATGAGTTTTCCAAGGCTGAGCCCTCATCCCTTGGGGAACGCACCGGGACATCCCCCGGCAGCAGGGAGGCTGTGATCTGTGTTCTCCTTAGCCCCACGTACCTCCCCTCACCTGCTCCTCTTAAGCTGCCTGTGCTGTAATCCCCTTCCCTAAAAAGTGACAGGGAATGACGGCGGCTTATTGGGCAAGCTGCTTTCCTGGGGGGGGGGGGGGCCTCTATGG
>NDXB01007092.1:31828-43758 GCA_002631895.1 Agapornis roseicollis
GGGGGGGGCCTCTAATGCTCACCCTGTGCTGCTGCCTTACCTTCCCTCTTCTGCTCTCAGCACTGAACCCACTGCAGTGCCTTTAGGTCAGCTTCAGTGTGCTTTGCTTTGTAGTAACAGAGCCTGGAGGAGCAGAGCGGGGATGCTGGGATTTTGGGTGGTTCCAGCCTCACATTCCCTATAAAAGCAGGGGCTGGGGATGGAGCTGGGCTCATCACTGAACGCAGGCGGCTTCTTGGAGCACTTTGCAACAGAAGGCATTGTCCCTGCTCCATGTGCAGAGGGAATGGATGGGTGAAACGAGCAGGGTTTGCTCATGAGGCTTCCCCTGCTCCCCCAATGCTAGAGCCTGGGTTTAGCTGCGCAGACATCACTTCCAGAGGGGCTGATGCTGCCTGAGGGTTGCTCATGGCACAGTGATGGTCCTTGTCCCTTCTCTGCTGGCACCAAGGCTTCCAGGAGGGTTTGCCACGCTCAGCCAAGGGTCTGGGAAGCCTTTGGGATCCTCACAAGTGGGATTTGGAGGACGAGGGATGTGTCTGTGGATGCAGCAGCTCCTGGAGGCTCTGTGGAGCCTTTGGGGCAGGCTTTGCACGAGGAGCATTTGTAAATAACATGCATGAGATGCTTGTGGAGACGCTGGGGCTGCCGTGTGAAATGCAGCTCTTTATTAAGCCATTAGAATAGCTTGGCAGTGGCAGGAGCCAGGCCCTCGCTGTCGCCCTCCACGCGTGTTTGCCACCCCTGGCATTGCCTGGAGCTCCTATTTCTGGACGCACAGGGTGAAAAACAAGGGCAGGATTTAGCAGGGGCCGGGAACGCTTCTCCCTGAGCTCCAGGGCAGTTTCAGAGGCGCTGGGGAGTTCATAGGGAGGGATTCCTGGCTCAATCCAGGCCAGTGCAGGAGGGAGCATCCTTCCCTGCGGGAGCTGAGCTCATCTGGGGTGCAAATCAAAGCAGGGGACTCCTGGGAGAGCACGGGCACCATCGGTGGTGCCTGAGGAGCTGGGCTGCAACACCGAGGCACCCGCGGCTGCCGTGTGGGGTTGTAATGGAGTCATGGAATGGTTTGGGATGAAGGGAGCTTAAAGCTCATCCAGTTCCAATGGCAGCAACCCCTTCCACTGGAGCAGGGTGCTCCGAGCCCCTGTGTCCAACCTGGCCTTGAGCACTGCCAGGGATGGGGCAGCCACAGCTCCCCTGGCACCCTGTGCCAGCGCCTCAGCACCTACAGAGAAGACCCCTTCCCTTCCCCACAGAGCCCTCGCTGCCCATCCTCTCACAGCGTATTTTTGGCCCTTCCATAGAGGGAGGAGGTATTTGAGAGCAGCCCCAGGAGCTGCTGCGTCCATGGGAGCCCCGTGCGGCCCGGACGTGCATGGGGCCAGAATGGGAGCTGTGTGTGGATACCATAAAAAGCAATGTCAGGGCAGCAGCATCTGCTCGGGGCAGCTGGGCGCGGGGTGACGCTGGGCCAGCACCCTGATGACTTTTCCAGGTTGCTCCTCATGCAGCAGCCTCTTGTTGAGAGGGGGAAGAGCATCCGGAGAGCTTTGCTTGGCTGGGCAGGGAGCGGCGCTGGGTGGCTTTGGGCAGCAGGATCGCAGGGATGCCTCCCTGCTTCTCCCTCAGGGAGGGATGCTCGGATGCCACTGCTTGCGCTTGGGCACTAATGCATGGACACAAATATTCTCCCTTCTCCTTCACTTCTCTCATTTGCCCTTTGCATTCCTCACAGCCAGTTCCTGGCCTTGGCCCCATAAATGACCCCATGATGAGGCTGTGTGACCCATTCCATGTGAACCCAGAGCCCAGGACCAGTGCCTTCCCCTCCACTAGGATCTCATTTACTGAGCTTTGGGAGTCGGGAACAATGCTCCAGGTTGTGGCTTTCCCTCTTGTGCCATATTCAGGAACACCAGAATCATCCCCAAGCCCATTGCTCTTTATTCTGTGCTTCACATTGACTTCTCATGCAGTTTGGATTCAACTCCTCTGCCCCTTCATTCCTTTTCTGGACATGGGATTGGGGGAATTCCTCATTGGCTCAGTCCCTATGGAGGAAAAGGTGTTTGTTTTCTCTCTATGGAGTTAGCTTGGTGCCCCCCCCCGGCTAGTGCAGCTCCCCATGCTCTTCAGTACAGGAGCTGCAGGGGAGGGGGGGAAAAACTGTGGGAAACAAGGAATTAATGGTAAAAGCATGAGGTAAAGCACGAGGAGTCAGCTGCAGGTTGGGACCATCAGAATGCTTTTGTCAGGCTTTGCACACTTGGCTGCATTAGTACTACCATTATTGTTAATATTATTGATATTATTATTAATAATATTAATATTACATTATTATTATTATTATTGAGCACAACCTTTGCCAGGGATTGCCCTTTGGAAAAGCAATGCCAAGCTCCGCTCTCAACCCCTGGCAAGGCTGAGTTATCCTCTCTTCCAGCCTCCTGGAAGAGCGCAGTGAAAGCTTCTGTGCTTTCTTTCAACCTGTTGGTGTTTTTGGTCTGAATCCCGCGTTCCTTGGGGCTTTTCCAGCTGGGATATCCCACCCAGAGCCCTTTCCTCGCCTCTTCCAGGTTCAGCAGCGTGTTCCCCAGCCTCAACATGGCCGTGAAGCGCCGGGAGCAGACGCTGCAGGACTACAAGCGCCTCCAGTCCAAGGTGGAGAAGTACGAGGAGAAGGAGAGGACCGGCCCCGTCCTTGCCAAGCTGCACCAGGTACCGGGATGCTCCTGGAGCTGAAACACAGGCAGGGACAGGGGGAAAACTTGGGAATAGCTTTTGGTGCTTGACATCCATGCAGGAAGCAAAACGGTTTGGAAGGATGTCTTTTATTGGTGCAAGAATCCCTCTAGCAGGGTGCTTGATAAGAGAAACGTGGATTCCAGCACTTCAGGAAGGGAAAACGCCAGTTTTCCAAACTAAACTGGAATCATGGGAGATGGGATGCTTGACGGAGGTCAGTGCTGCACGGGGGGATTTTCCCCTGACCTCCCTGTCCGAGCAAGCAGCTGGGTGGGAAAAGGGGGAAGATCAGAGAGTCCAGCTTTCTGCTTGCCACCTGCTCCAGGGAATTTGCCTTGGAAAACCGCAGGGATTGGTTCCGGGGAGGCTCAGCCACGTTTGTTTCTCTCCCAAATCCTAGTGAAATCCTGCTTTATTTCTCCTCTCTATTAAAGCTTCGCCCCATTCAATCCTGCTCCCCAAATTCGTCGCTCCCGCAAACATTCCCTGACTCCTCGGTAGCAAAGAACGTGGCTTTTCTGATGGATTTCCCCACAGACCCAGAGTTTTGTGTTAAAGAATAGCGCCTAACAAAGGAAACCTCTGATTGAAGAGTAAGCAGCTTACTCCCCTTCGCCCAGCTCGCTCAAGCTGGGGCTGGAAGCCGGGGATGCTTTTGTGCTGGTGATGAAGCAGCTTTGAGTTATTCCCTTAACGAACTTCTGGGAGCTTTAATTCCCCCCCCCCAAACCAGACCTTGTCCAAGCACTGCATGGGCTTCGATGCCTGCAGGAGCCTTAAGCAGGCCTGACCCTGGGGGTATCCATGTGCTCCACAGATGGGATGGGAAATGGGCTCATTTTATCCAGGTACTTTTATTGCGCTGCAGATCTGCATCTTCCCTTTGCTGCGAGGCTCCTGCGCCCCAGCTGGACCTCGTTCCATGGCACGTGGTGCCCAGACCTCCTCACACCCCATGGGCTTGAAGGCTTTGCCAAGCCTGGAGCTCTGTCCCTGCCACCTCCATTGGGCAGTCCCATGGAGCAGGCGCGGCTCCATGGCTCTCCCGCGTCCCCCTCCCGTTGGAATGGCACCGGGATTAAGTGGCAGGCTTGAAACCGCTCTGCTATTTCACAGCCCACCCCCTCCTGCCCTTTTCCACACCAGCTCCCAGACATTTCCCTTTCTCCCCACGCTTCTGTTTAAAGAAGCCAGCGCTGAGCTGAAGGTCACAGGCAGGGAAAATGACAGAGGGGGCAGGATCCTCTGGTGATGCTCTTGGGAATGGCAGGGTGAGCGCACCCGGACGCGGCTGGGGATGTTCTGCAGCCTGGTGGAGCTTGGGGCTGGGTTTTGCCCATGAGCAGGCTGGCTCCTGATCCCTGCTGCAGCCTCTTTAGGTGTCCCCTGGTTTCCAGGGCTGGAGCTCGGTCTCACCAGGCTCCATAAGCCTCCATTTGGGTCCCATCAATCTCTGTTGCTTAGTCATTTGGTCCCACCGAGGTGGTCGCATGGATCCCATCAATCCCTGTTGCTGGTCATCTGGTCCCATCAGTCTCCCTTAGCTGGTTGCAGGTTGTCCCTGGGTCAGAGCAGAGCACTCTGCTGACGTGGGGTCACCTCGCTGCAGGTCCCCCCAAAGGAAAGCCGCTTTCCCTGGCTCCCCATCCCCTCTGCTTTGCAGGCCCGTGAGGAGCTGAGGCCGGTGAGGGAGGACTTTGAAGCCAAGAACAAGCAGCTCCTGGAGGAGATGCCCAAGTTCTACAGCAGCCGCATCGACTACTTCAAACCCAGCTTCGAGGCGCTGGTCCGGGCGCAGGTGAGACCCTGTCCCTGCCCTGGCTGTCCCTGTGGTACCCGCAGTGCTGGCTGCCATTGCGGCAGCTCAAGGGCAGTTTGGGCTGGTTTACATGGACCTGCCTCTTACCAGGGACACGGCGTCCCTGTCCCATGGGATTGCCTTCACATCCTGCTTGTGCGTTATCTTGTGGCATTCCATGGCTTTATTCAGCTGGGTTGAAATCCTGAGCTCAGGGTTGAAGCTTGGTTGAGATGTTGGGATGCTGAGGGCTCATCTTCACCGTCTCTTGTCCCTGCCCATGGGTTGGAACTGGGGGATCTTCAGGTCCTTTCCAGCCTGACTGCTCTGTGCTTCTGGGTAACCAGAACTGCTGTGTGCTGGCAGATAGAGGAGGCTGCTGTGTAAGCTCCGTGCCGTGGCTTTGCAGGAAGGGGTGGCCTAAATTAACCACAGCTGGCTTGAATTTCCACCCTCCAGCTTCCTTCCCTGCCTTGTTGCTGCCCCGCCACCTTCCTCCTCCTCTCACCCTTGTCCTTAGGCTGGAGAAGAGCATGGCTGGGATTTAATCCCGCTTTGAAGGTCTGGCACCACGGAATCAGGGTTATCATGGGATGGGTTGGGTTGGAAAGGGCCCGTAAGCTCCTCCAGCTCCAGCCCCAGCCACGGGCAGGGGAACCTTCCACTGGAGCAGGTGCAGGACCTCAGCCTCTCTGAGCCTGATCCACCTTCCAGATGGGACCTGCGGATGCTGCTCCCGCTGCTCCCGCAGCCCAAGGAACCAGACTCCCTGGAGCCACCGCAAAGTCCCTCTGGCTCTTGCCCCCAGCCCTGCAAGCCCTCGCGGCCGCTGGCTGTGGGTGGCTTGTTTGGATGAGCCCTTGGCTCCCGGCTGCCGCCTGCCCCGTCCGGGTGCTGTGATTCCCTGGCAGCTCCCTTTGCCCCTGTCCTTGGCCAGGATGTCCCCTGCGCTCTGCTTGTGCTGGCTCCTGCCCGGGCCGGGCTCGGGGGAGCAGGGAGCTCTTGGAAAGGCTTCGTGTTTGTGTCCTCTTCCTGGGAATGCTCTGGTTTCCTTCTTCTTCAGGTGCGGGGTTTGATAGGAAACCCCATTGTTAACACCCGGCAGGCAGCGCTGTGACAGAGCCGGTGCCTCTCCTGTGGGCCAGACTGAAGCTGGTCCCAGATGGATGCTGAAGCATGTCGCATCCCGCCAGCTCCAGCGGGAGCCACATCCCTCTTCTGCAGCACCGGCTGCACCCTTCCACCCCCAGGCAGGGATGCACCAGCACAGCGGCATTCCCAGTGCTGGGAGGAGAGCGCAGCATTTCCCTAAGGAGCTCTTTGTGCCTAGGCTGGGGTCAGCTCCAGTTGAGGAGCTACTGCCGGGGGGCTGCAGTGTTGCCTTATTGCAGGTGGCTGCGATAAACAGGGAAAGGGAAGTGACTTGCCCAGGGTACCGGGAACAGCACCAGGAGCATCCACATCCCATCCCCATCACAGGGTGAGGAGGTGATTGGAGGGGATTGGTCCAGCCCAAGGCCTTCTCCAGTGGAAGGTGCCCCTGCCTGTGCAGGGGTTGGGGCTGGAGGAGCTGTGGGCTCCCTTCATCCCAGCCCATTCCATGGCTCTGCACTCCGGAGCAGCAGGAGGGTCAGCCACCGCGGGCGGCCGGGTTCCCATGGCCCGCAGGGGCTGCAGCATCCAACACCAACTGCTTGTGTCCACCCACGGGCCTGGGCCAGCGGAGGCAAAGAATTCCCTGGCTGAGGGCTTTGAAGTGGCCACATAAAGATGAAAGGGGCAGCTCTGGAGCCTGGTGTGAGCGCTGGAACGCTGCTTCCAGCTGGAAAACGACACCCGCCTGGCTGCAATGGAACGGGGGCAGAAGCTGGGTTTGGGGCAGGGCTGGGTGAGCCTCAGCGGGTGCTGGCAGCAGCCCCGGGGTTTGTTTTGTGCAGGGCTGCTATAAACATAAGCGGTGCCCGGCTGCGGCCAGCGTGGTCCATAGAAAATCAGGAGAACACCGTGTCCTGCAGCGGGATTAGTTCAGGACAGGTGGATCGGGGCTGCTGGCTCCCTCTCAAAGGCGAGTTGGAGATGGGATTTGATGGGATGGGGACGGAGCATATGGTATCCATAGCTGGAAAAGTACCGAGCGGCCGGCAGCAGGACCCCGCTGCTACGGCGCCAGTGCCCATAAGTTTGGGGAGCATCCCCCCAGCCATAGAAGCAGTGATGGGAGAAAGCCCCAGGGGATTGATCCGTATGGAATGTCGTTGGTAAAGCACAGGACACTCAATGGCGATGCGCCATGAGTGCTGCTGTTAGGCACTGGGGTCTGCTGGGCGAGAAGAGCATCCCCTGACTATCCCCAATGGCATGGGGATGGTGGGGAGGGCAGCACCCAAAATGTGTGCTCTGCTTTGGATACGGAGCGGGCTCGGGGGCAGTCCTTGGGGAAGGGGCCCTGGGAGCTTCATCTCAATGTACCTGGGGGGGGGCTCGTTAGTCACTGTGTAAATGAGCACTGAATCATCCAGCACCCACGGTGTGGGGAGACCCGGCCCTGCGGCAGCCCCCACTGCGCTCCGGTGCGGATGGACCCAGGGGAAAGGGATGCAGGAGCTTGTGGGTCCCCAGCATCGCCCCTCAGCCCTGCCCAAAACAAGCATCGTTTTGAGCAAGATGAGGGGAGCTGGTCTCCATGGAGACCGCGTCTCCAAACTGGGGATGCTGGGGCTGATCCGGGGTGCCCACTGAGCCTTGGTTGTGAGATGGGGGCCACACTGGCTCATGCTGGGAAGCACTTCCCCATCCCTCCCTGCCACTGCTAGGCCAGGCCTCCCCATCACCCTCCTCGTGTGGGGCACAGCTCCACGGCTCTGCATTGGCACCCACCAGCAGCCCGGTGCCATCTGCCTGTGCTGACCCCCTGGCTCCCGCTCCAGCGCTAATTGGGGCTGTTAATTAGCACATGATTAAACCCCCTCCCCCTGCCGCGTGCAGGGGATGGCGCTGCCAGGCCTGATGCTCCCCGGGCCCCTGTGCCAGGAGCAGGGACCTGTTGCAGGGCTGCTCCCATCCCGATGCACCGGGGATGGGCGATGGGGACCCCGGCTTGGGCAGGGGCTGGGGGCAGCCCGGTGCACGCAGCTCCAGATGGGACCGAGCAGGGAAGGGCAGCGCGTTCCTCAGCCACACTGAGCTGTGAGAATGGGAGGGGGAGTTTCACACATGGGAGGGAGCTATTTTAGCACCAGCAGCACTGGAGCCAGGGGCTGGCTCCATCCAAGCTGCACCCCTCGGAGGAGGGGGAGCCCCCCCCCAGCCCCGGTCCCCCCCCACCTCTCGCCTTGCCCCCCCCAGGTTGTCTATTACACCGAGATGCACAAGATCTTTGGGGAGCTGACGGCGCAGATCGACCGGCCCGGCCTCAGCGACGAGCAGCGCGAGCGCGACAACGACGCCAAGCTCAGCGAGCTCAGGGCTCTCTCCATCGTGGCCGACGACTGAGCCGGGGCTGGGCCTCCCCCTGCTCCCCACAGGGATGGACTCTGGTTGGGGGGGGGCTTAACCCCCCCCCATGGCGCTGTCAGGACCAGGTATTGCCTAGGGATGGGGTGGGGGCACAGCAAGGCTGCCCCTGCCCTCCCCACCCCACTGGGAGCATCCAGCCCTGCAGGGATTTGGCTCCTGTTGGGGTTCAGAGGGGAGCTAGAAGTGGGGAGCAGGGGCTGCCCAGGCCCAGGCACCCCCTCACTGTGGCCCTAGCACAGGGCTCTGTTGGCCTGGGCAGGAACCATCCCAGCTCTTTCCCCACGAGGCAGAGGTTGGGGGCTCTCCTGCACCCTTCAGTTTGTGCCTTAGGGGAGGGGGAAAGCATTTAAACCCCACGCTTTGAGGCATGGGGAGGGGGTGATGGAAGCTCCACGCCTCCCATGCCAAGCACCAAGTGACTCCACACTCCAGAGGCCCCGCTTGAAGCAGGAGCGGTGCAAAGTGCCCCTGCCCCAAAGCTGTGGGGTGCAGGGGGTACCCCGGGAGCCAGGGCTGCAGAAGGGAAACGCGGCCCGGGCAGGCGCAGAGCCCGGGGGGAGCACGGGCAGGGGTTGGGGGGTCCCGGAGCCGCCCCTCGTTGCAGGGGGGTCTCCAATAAAGGTCCTGGCTGCGCAGCCGAGCCTGGTTGGGAGCCGGAGCCAGCGCCGCGCCGCTGCTGCCCTCTGCAGCCCCCCTACAGCCACTGCCGGGGGGGGCCCATGGGCTCCAGCGCGGGGGAGATGGGGAGGGGGCGAGGAGCCCCCGGGGAGAGGCAGAAAGGGAAGAACGAAGAGCGCAAGGAGCAGAGATTTACACCCGAATACGAGGAACTGGAGCCCCAGCAGGCACAGGGAGACGGTGCCGGAGCCCCCCCATCCTGGGAGCAGCTGCTGCTGCACGGGAGCAGGGGCTGGGAGGCAGATCTGGAGCTGAGGGTGCACTGTGGGCACAGCTGCATCCAGAGCCTCCCAGTGAGCACCTGCGTGTGTCCCTCCATCCTAACCCAGGCTGTCCCCAAGTGGAGCATCCCATTGGGAGGACCGGGTGGTCCATGCCCTGCTTCCAATACACACCAGATTCCCTGCTTCGGAGGTTTCTATTCAATGCAAACCAATCAGAGCAAACCCTGTGCATCCCTAGGGATGCCCGGCCTGGGATCCCATCTCCCCAAACAGGCTTGTGGGGATCGTGCTGCCATCCACGTCCCTGCTGTGCGACATCTCCTGGTGGAGACCTGGTGGGTGCTGCTCCGTCGGTCTAGAAGAGAGGAGAGGGGGTGATGGCAGCTCGTGGTACCGCACGTCCCAGCGCGTCTCATCCCACCTTACCCCATGCCTTGGTCTCTGTGATGAGTTGGGTGCTCCCCAGCGCCTTGCCCAGGCTCAGCCCCACGGTGCTGAGGGAGGTGTGGAGCAGGACAGGAGGCAGCAGCATCCCTGGAAGCAGAACTCCTCACCCGCTGCTCCATCAGGCAGCGCCGGCTGTGCCGTGCCCATCATCCCTGCACCTACCCGGGAGCTCCTCTTCCCTTCGGTCCCCATGGACACAGGAGAGCATCCAGAGCATCACAGGGGTCAGGTCCAGAGCCTCAATCTGCTGCAACACAGACACGGGTGAGGGATGGAGGAGGCCAAGTTCCCCAAAGCACCAGCACTGACTGCTCCCAGGACAAGTGCGATTGCACCAGGAGCACCGGGCTCCCCCTTGGCTCTGTCCATCACCAGCACCTGAGTATGGCAAAGCAGACCCTGTGGCATGGCAGGAGCAGTGCTCAGGGTGCCCCAGGAATACCAGCAGGGAGCAGGACCCCCAGAAAGCCTCCCCACTGCCAGAACTGGATGGGATGGGAGCCTGGATGGGCATGGAGAGGCTGGTGAGTGTCCAGGCCATTTGCAGGGACACAGCAAGAGCATCCCGGGGCCTCATTCCGCATCCCATGCGGTGGCTGCTGGGATGGAGCCAAGAGCTCCCTTCCCCTCGCCTGTTCCTTCCCAACCACATCACATGCTGGGCCAGGTCTAAGCCAAATAAACCCGGTTGCCACGGTTACCCGGAGCAGGGATGCTTTAAGGACCAGGCTGTGCCATGGGGCGGCTCTGCAGACCCTGCACCAGCCCCTCAGCAGCAAAGGCCCATGGCAGGGGAGGTGCCGAGCATCCTCTGGGTTAAACCCATCTGGACCCTCTGACATCCCCCTGCATCCTCCCCAGCACCCTGCCTGCCTCCTCCGTCACCTGCAGCACCCATCTGTCCCCCTGCAGGCCCAGGGCTGCTCTCAAAGCCAGCTCCTCCGTGCCATCAGCTCCTCCTGCTGTCCATCCAGCTCCAGAGAGGGATTGCACCGATGGAAACAACTCCAGCGCTGCAAACTCTGCTCCCATCTGGATACCATGGGAATGGCCACTACACCAGGACCAGGTCAGCATCGGGATGAGGCCATGCAATGATGGGTATTGGTACCGATGAGCACAGTATCCCCTTTCCTCTGCAGCAGGGACGGGACAGACACAGGCAGTGAACTCAGTCACATTGCAGCATCCTGACCATCCCCTTCCTTCCCAAAGCCCACATTCCCTCTGGGAACAGGGCTCCCGGCCAGGTTTCGGGGACCCATCCCACAGCCTGTCCAGCACTGAATTCAACTGACAGCTTGCACCAAAACCTACGCTCTTTTCCCCAAAACTGGGTGAAGGAACCTTTGCCAGGAGCAGCAGACGCCTGGATCCACACCTCAGTTGTCTTTGTTGGGTGCTTGGGAGCCTTCCCCTGCTCCAGGCGATCCAGGGAGAGCAGGGCCATCAGAAGGGAATGGAGCCACAGGCGCCCATGCCAAGACCCCATCCTCCTCCTCACCTTGATCCCAAAAGCAGAATCAGAGTCATCCAGATCATCCTCAGCACCCTCCTATGGGGTCAGGCATCCCATGGGGCAGCCGGGTGCTTTAGGAGCATCCCCCTGGCATCACAGATGGGGATGGAGGGCATCTGAGCTTGTTCTGAGCCCTCACCCCAAAGCAGCCCCCATGGCCATGGTGCTGGGTCCTCCCTGACCACGAATACCCACCCCTGCAATCACTGCATGGCCAGAGCCCTGCTAGAACAGGGCCTCGTGTCCTGAGGTCTGGCCCAGGTGAGCTTCAGTGCTCCAAAAGCACAGGGGAGGGGGACAGGGGCACCCATCCCTGTCCTGAGCATCTCCCCGAGTCCCTCCTGCCCTCTGCTCCTCATCCCGGGCACCTCCCCAGCTCATAGAACCAACGTGGAGCTTCTGCCCCAGATCCTGTCCCAGTCTCCCCCGGCAGGTTAAATACCCACCCTCTCCACTGGGGGAATGGGGATCCAGGAACCCAAACCCCTCCAGCATCCCCCCATCCAGCTCCCAGAGACACCCCCCCAACCCTGCAGGGCGCGGGGAGGATGAGCACTCACCATTCCCGGGAAGAGCGGTGAGGATGCAGGATGCTCCGAGGGTGCCCTGGGATGCGGAGGCTCTGGGATGCGCTGCTGGGATGGGAGCTCACCAAGTCCCAGGAGGAGACGGGAGGGGATGGGGGGGGCCTGGCAGGGGCTGAGCGCAGCTTCCAGCGGCACCTTGCGGTACCCGACCCGGCGGCTCGAGGAGGGGCTCCATCAGCACCAAACCCCAGCGGCGGAGCAGCCCCCCCCGCACCTCAGCTGCGAGGAACCCTCCTCACCGCCCCCCCCAGCGCTGGTAACGGCCCCGAGAAGCCCCGCTCCGGTGCGGACCCCTCGGGACCCCCCTCCTCCACCCTCGGGGAGGGACAAGATTCAAGCCCCCCCCCCCCCCCCCCCCCCCCCCCCCCCCCCCCCCGGGGGGGGGCGGGGGGGGGGGGGCCGGGGGGCCGCGG
>NDXB01007093.1:0-43521 GCA_002631895.1 Agapornis roseicollis
TTGGCATGGTTAAACTTCATGAGGTTGGCATCAGCCCACCTCACAAGCGTGTCAAGGTCCCTAGCTCCCTGGACAATATTCCTGTATTCATCCCAGGCTGCCTGTCTTTGCTTCCACCTTTTATAAGCTTCTTTTTTCCTTCAGAGTTTCCTCAGCAGCTCCTTATCCATCCAAGGAGGTCTCCTGGCCCCCCATTGCACTTCCTTGTAGATGGGATGCAACACTCCAGAGCTTGTAGAAGGTGATCCTTGAATATCAACCAACAGCCTTGGGCCCCCCTGTCCTCTAGGGCTGTATCCCATGGAACCTTACTAAGCAGGTACCTGAAGAGCCAAAGACTGCACTGTTGAAGTCCAGGGCAGTGGACTTGCTGCATGCTCTTCTCACTGTCCTGAGGAACTTGAACTTGACCATCTCATGATCACTGCATCCAAGGCTGGGTTTGAAAATAAGGGTTACATTTCCCTTATTTCCAGTCAGTAGGAACTCCACGGGACTCTCATGGCTTTTTAGATACGATGGATAGTGTCTTAGTCGCTTTAACAGCCAGTTCCCTCAGGATTTTATCCTACATTATTCTACCAAGCAGACCTTTGGAGAAGACAAAATCCACTCTCCTGAAGTCCAGGATAGCGAGTCTGTTGTTCATCCTCATCAACGTAAGGATTTTCAACTCCACTATTTCATTGTCACTGCGGCTTCACATTCCCCACCAGTCTCTCCTTGTTGGTGAGAAAAAAATTCAGCAAAGCAATTCTCTTCATTGTCTCCTCTGTTTCTTCAAAGGAAGTTATCAACACATCCTCCTGGATTGCTTGTGCCCTGCTGTACTGTCCTTTCAACAGGTATCGGGTGGATGAAGTCCCCCATGAGGACCAGAGCTTGTGAACACAAGGCTGCTACTACCTGTTTATAGGAGGCCTCATCTTCCTGGTCAAACAGCCTGCAGCAGAACCCCACTATAATGTCCTCTGTCCCTGCTGTCCCTTTAATCCTGATCCAGAAATTCTTGGTTGGCTCCTCATCCATCCCCAGGTGGAGCTCCATGCACTCCTGCTGGTAACTAACATAGAGGGCAACAGTCCCTCCTCATCTCCCCTTCCTGTCCTTCCTGAAGAGCATTCCATTCCAGCAATAAGGTCATAGGAACCAGGAAAACAATATGTTCCAATTTAAACCAGATGGTTACAGAGCAAAAAAGACAATACACTGCAACAATTTGTCACTGTTGTAGTAGTTTAGGCTGTAAAGTATCCATTGCAAAATGTATAAAAGCCAACCACAGTCTTCTCTTTTATTTCTCTTAATCCATGTTTGAGCTCATTGCTATAGACCCGCTTTTCACACTAATGGGGACTTCTACAAATGAGCAGATTCTCTGAACTCAAGAGTAATTAAGCTAATGGGAGAACAGTAATAATACAATAATTGAACATAAACTATACATTTCCATGCCATTCCGTGAGTTACTTGTTCCCAAATGAAAATTGTTGGTAGTCTATGTTTATTTATGTCTTGAAGTAGATCATAATTTGTTTCATTTCTGACAAAAAAGCTTGCCTAGAAAGCAAAACAGTTATTTATTTTAATTGACCCTGTCTTGAAATCATCATGGGATTTGTTTGCTGGCCAAATACATTTCAACAATGCTTGTGATTATGGAGCTAGCTGAAAGCACAGAACTGGGAGCTTTTTCTCCAAGGAAACTGTTCTTATTTTTAAAACCAAAATCTCTTCCCCCATCTTGCAAGCTCAAGTTCTTTTAAAAAACTAATCTATCATTGCCTACAATGGACCTGTTCAATTGGGTCCCAAAACTACAGCTAAACCCAAACTCTTTACTTCGTGATATATGCATCTGTTTTCCAATATTAACAGTTTAACTGTTCACATGGAGAGTACATGTGTACTGTAGGGCACAGGCAAGGAATTAAAATCCAAAACCACACAACCCCAAAAAACACATCATGGCAAATCAAATCCATCAAAAACACTCATCACTTCTGATTGGTTCTGCTGTGCATATAGCAAGTAATAAAACTGTGTCCATTTTCCTGTAAAGGCTACTTACATACCATGACACCTTTAAACACTCTTCCGGAAAAACGAGGAGTCTTAAATGGCAATGCCTGGCCTCACAAGTCAGCTGTTGTCTGGCTTTGTTAGCATCAGGGAAGTGTAAGAAGGATCGACACCTTTATGTGGTGCAGAGAATTAGGATCAAAACAAGCCTTCTGCAGTCTGACAATGTTGTACACTCTGAAGTACATTGACCCTTCTAAATTTGTTTACTGTTTTAACCTTTCTATTACTTTTTTCCCACCACCATGAACAGTAAAACAGACAAAACTGCAAACTAGGTGTAAACTGATCAAAGATTCATTAAGAACAAGACAAATAGCATATCAAGCTAAATGTACTACACCATTTAATCAGTTTACACGGTTTAAACAGTTGCTTCAGTAAATTGAACCTCACACTGCAAAAGTAAGTTTTAACAGATAGATAGATAGGTTCTATCTTAATAGACAGAACCACCTCCCTGAGAAGTCAGAGCATACCAGGTTTTGTATAGTTGATATCTCTGTATTTGAGACATTTCATACTAACATAATGCATTAATATTTAATACACACTGCCAAATAAGACTATGAGAATAAGAGAAAGAAAATGGTAAAGAATAAAACATTTGTTTGAAACAGTCAATACAGGTCAAGGCTTCAGAAGAATTTAATACTCCTACTAATCAGCTTATCAGCCATGTAAAATATATGAACAGAAAGTCATGGTTTGGCAATAACTTAGCCAAAACACAGTCAGTGGGCGTCAGAAAGAAAGGACTGATATCAACCGTATTTCTCCTATTCTAGGAAATTAGAAGCTAGGTGCCAGTATTAGCTTCCTCTAATCAGTATGCAGAGATGGGAGAAGGCAGGATTCACAAATTAGAGCTCCTTTCAATTAATTTAAGAAGCAAAAAGCAGGAGTATGGAGTCCAAGGAGAATCCCACCATTTGTATGCTGGTTCAAAGCAGTAGTCCTATTCAGTAGTAGAGTGACTGTCTTGATATCTCTATTCCCAAACCCCTCTTGCAAGATTTAAATAGCAAGACTATGACATGCCCAGTAAATGATATACCCACCAGATAAACCAACAGAGAGCATACAAACCCCAGGTCACTGTGTTTAAATACAGGTCACTGTATTGAAATACAGTCAAATAATTACAAAATCAATGAGATAAATCTGTTTTGAGTACTGTTCCAGCCCCCCAAATATTAGACCAGTCTAAGTTTGAAAATTTATGATGGATATATAAGGTCATGATCAACCATTTATCTAAACTGGCTCTGCTTTGAGTGTGGGATTGGTCTGAATTGAGCTCCAAAGTTCCTTCCCATCTAAATTATTTTACAAATCACCCTTGTATTCATTTACTAACACTGCAAAGCAAACAGGGTATCAGACCTCCCCCTTCTCCTATAACACACCTGAACTGAGCCAGCTACATTTGCTCCTGGTACTGGTTCAAATGTTAAGCTCGTGTTTGAGAATGTTTTCACAAGCTTTACCATTTCCATTTCAAAACTCAAAATGCAGTAAAGCAGCAACAGTTGCATGAAATTTTGAGACATTTTGGATAAAACACGTCTTCACAATACTTAAATCCTGAGAGTATCTAATACAAAAAGTGATGGAAATGGCATTTTTTTAATGAAAAGGACAGCAATTACTTCAAAGGGCTTTGCATTCATGAGGCGACGATTATGGTATGCTGTCAAGTCCAGCAAATTTTCTCTGATTGCTCTTATTTCTATCAATGCAACTTGTCCTTATAACTTTGTGCAGGAATGATTACAATTTGGAGACAAACAGGCTTAAAATAGGAGGGTCATGCTGCTTTCCTCCCTGCTAGTACAACCTCAAAAAGAGCCTTGCACTTTGCCTATGCTGTGCTGTATTTGCCTGCAGAGAGATTATGCTCTCTAGCATTTTTTGTCGTTGGTTTCTTTGGTTGCCAACATCATGACTGCCAGCACAACTTCCTGATCACAACTTCCACAGTATAGCACATTTCCAAAAGCAGCTGGCGTTTTAGACACAGGATGGTGAGAGCCTGAAGGTGCTCTATAGTGCATAGACTGCATTTGAGTGCTCATACAGCACAGCATGATGCTGAGAAGGCCTGTGGCTGAGATCTTTCTGGGATTGAAAGCAGGAAGCCCTGCTCAGAGGTAGAGCCTAGTGAGTCAGGGGCAATGCTGTACTAACATGGTTAACATACTTCCTGGACTGAAGTGGGTATTGCCAGATGTTCCTGTGTATTGACAGTGCAAGTACATGTACGTAAGTGTATTGGCATACACCCCCCCAAACCCCCCCAACCCCTTGGAACTAGCCCAAGTCTTCTTTTGTGTTCTTTTAGTACACACTGTAAAAGCACTATAAGCCACTGAAGAAAATGTGATTTTTTTGAAGATATTATGCTTTTATCTATATATAATTCAATCATAGCATAATATCAGACTGAATGATACATCACTAGAATAAATAAAAATATTATGAAAGAAGGCACTATTGTTTTAGGAAATGACTGGCATAAAAAAAACCAATCTGGTGACAGGCATATGACTCAAATTCCTTTGAATTAGGTGCTGTTAGCTATATCAATATCAACATTCCTTTAATGAGCGAGTAAAGAATCACATTACAGAGACAGACAAGCCCACTGAAGACCACAGTCATCCTAGATTTACAAAGTTACAAGATCAGCACCAATGAAAGATAAAGGACTTACAGGGTAACATCATTGAGAGTGAGCCTTTTAGAAAAGTAACACTCAGCAGAAGATAATATCTGCAGACAGAGCAGACTAAGACAGAAAATAAGAAGATTTGTAGAGGCATTTTCAAAAGAGAAGGCTCTCTTATGGTTGCATAATCTGCTTGCTCCATTGTAACCAGTCACCTATAGAATGACTTTACTCGCTTTTCCAGGAATAGTAGCGGTGTTGGTGGACATGCACATAATCAGTGTCATGAGAAGACATGGCAAGATAGCCATGAATTGTTCTGAGAACTGTAGAAATGTCACTTTTCTCAGGTGTACTTTCACAAGCTGAATATTGCTGTTAAGCTCACTCAGTACTTTTAAAGTCTGGTTTGTGACTTTACCAGGATTTTAAACCCTTGTATTTTAGGAAACTTCTCTTCAAAAGGTAGTGGCAAATTTGTAACTCCAACTTGATAGTGAAAGGACGCACTAGCAGTCAAAAAAAGAGGAATGTAATTTATGCATGGATAAAGCAAAATCACTTTATGGGTTTTCCAATACACCGCACAGGATTGTTAGAAGCTTTACTGAACCATGGGAAAAGAACAAGAATAAGCTGTACTACTCTAAAGCTTGCATGGCAAAAATATATAAATGCTTATTTTCAGTTGGTCTAAAAATGGCTTCATTTTGTCACCTGATCAGATGTTGCTTTTTTGCACTTTTAGTCCATGTGAAACATTTAACATGGCATCCATACATGTGTACTGCCTTGCTTCAAAAAGGTTCTACAAAAACCCAACAAAACAAAGCCAAACCCCACCAATTTAGATCAAACATCACTATTTAAGGATTGAAAATTTCAACAGCACATCTATTGAAGCAAATGAGGGAGAAAATAGCAACAAAGAATACCAAAGCAGTAGAAAAGCCCCCAGACATTTATTTCCTTTAATGGATGCAAAGAAAATACGAAATATAGAAACTGATCATGTTATGCTGAACATTTCACAGTTATAACAGCAAGTACTCAGTGTACTTCATTTGACACCTATTGTGTGACACCCTATTAACTTCCGCTGGGCTGAGAATTTGCAGCTTCTGTGGGAAGCTGTAGTTTTGAGCCATCAGAAATGCAGACTTGGGGAACTTCCTAAAGTCTTAGGAACAGAATTTTTCCATCTGGCTTATTTCTGCTTGGCAATGACCATTCAGAGCACCTGGGATACCCCACACTACTCCCTGATCCCAGATCAGCACCTATGTAGAAGTAAATCTCAAGATAAAGGGAGTGACTATGGTCAACAGCAAAATACAGCTCCCAAGATGTGTATGCAAACCTGACAGGAATAGCAAATAGCAAATATGGCTTATGTTAATTTTGCACTGAGAAAACACTGGTAAGGAAGAAAAAGTTGCAAACACTGGTATTTTCCATCCCTATGATGTGTGCTCTGACATATGCTACATCCACCTCCATATAGTGATTATAACAGTACACACTAAACGTGTGGGGTCAAACAATATGTTGGAATGGAAATTCTTGAGTCAATATACCTATGATTTTACTTGTAATGAGAAACATTTATCCTTCATTATGATACCAGGGTTATGTCATTACATCAGGAACAAATCCTCAATAATTGTCTTAATTTGATCCTTTTCAAATGCACCTGAAGCAAAACTTACTCTTACAATTGCAGTAGTTTCTATGTACTAAACACTGCAAGAATCGCAATGATTTGGGCTCGTATTTTGTCAGCAAGGGCAAATTTCCTTTAAAGAAAGAGCTAATTGCACTTGCTTAGAACTCCAAACTCCCTCAAGGTTACATTGTAATGGGATTCAAAAGACTTGCCAGAACAGAGTTGAAAGCACATTTGGCATTTTTAAATATGCATTCAGATAAACTTGATAAATCTGTTGATATGCTGTTATCTATCACTCTATATGATACCCTGACATACTACACTTTACATAAAATCTGCCATCAAACATGCTGCGCCTCTAATAGAAAAGTGTAATGCATTCATCAGGGACTAACAATATAGGAATATGGGAAAGAAAATAAGACATCAAATGAAAAGCCAAATGAAAATGCAAAAAAAAAAAGCAAGAAGTAGTGACTTCCATCTTGCATGGATTGAAACATCACACATTTTGTGATTGGAGAAGCATGACAATTAAAAGCTATGTTTAAAAGAGGGGGGAGAAACCCAAAACCAACCATCATTCTTAGAGAAGCATTGAGACTATCTTGATTGTATAAATATGTACTTCTATGCTGAAAGCTGTCTTTGTGGCAATGGCATCTTTAACTCAGCAGGATTGCATAGGCATTCATATCACACAGAGTGTTTTACTAGATTTTGTTCTCATTAACTCTGAACTAAGAGTGAAGATGCTGAATCCTATTCTTTCTTGAGCATTGTTTACCAGATCCCTCACTGACTCCCAATCAGTTCTACCTCTGCAATTTTATTGAAGGCAATGAGTTTCCACAGGTATTGTCATCTACCACAATTAGAAAGCAGTTTCAGTTTAGTGAGACTTTATTGGCTTGACAAGCCATACAGGGCTTAGAAGTGTGTAAGAAGAAAGAGAACATTGACAGCTCCGTCAAAAATCAAGTAACATCCTTCTTGGAGAAAGTGACTTTTTCAGTCTGAGTTTTGGTATCCTATGCTGTCTGTCAGCATCTGCAGAGCCTGGGAATTGGACAGCCTCCCTTAGTATGTTTCTGAGCACTTAGTGTGCTTCATGTGCACTCTTCATCTTTGAGGTCCCACTGATAAGAGCTGCAATACAAGTGTTTCCATATTTCTTAAGCACATTCATTTCACATCTTGTTTTTTTTGTAAGCAACAGTGTCCATTCTATTATCTGTCACTCTTATGTTGCTTTGTAATAACCCTTATGAGTAGTGATAACACACACACAAAATTGTTGTTTTCTGTCTCTTCATATTCTGGTTAGCAAAGCAGATCCTCTCAGCAACCTACCTGAATGTTTGCTGTTGCACTCCAGTACTCCCCTAATGCCATTGACAAGCCTAGGGCTCTTGGAAGGAAAATTAACATTACAGCTAAGCTGTCTTGAGGGACTTTCTAAGAGCAGTGTGCTTTTCAATATCAGGTATCTCTTTCCTATGAATGAAAACCATGGATGGGCACATGTGAAAGCTACCATGCTGTGTAAAATACAGACTTCAACTATCAGTCAGTCAGACCTTGAGGAAAATGACTGTACTTGCCTAAACAAAGGTCTTTGCTCTCAGAGTCTCTAAAACCTGTTTCTCAATCCCCATTTTACACAAGGATTTTAGGAAACATTTTTTAAAGTTAGTAAATTTATAATCCTCCACTTTTGCCTGCCTTATTCACTATATTAATGAGTATGCTGAGTAACTGTTATGCTTCGTAGGCCTGTGATACATCCACTCACTTACTGGAGAACTTTAAGTACTCAAATGCTTCAATAACCAGGCATGTTCAGAGTTGCTTCATTCATATTAAGTAACCACAAGTATGTCTCAGTTCTAACTGAAGTCCTGCCTTTACTGTCTAAGTTGTCCTATATATTGTCATTTTGGGCTGATTTAGATCCTTCAGGGAACATGGATTTTACCCAGCAATACCATGATGAAACTTGGCAATTGCCTCAGTTGAGTCAGGTTGTCACTTAAACCCTCATATTAACATATGCCCCTATCTACCAACCTTCCAGATGAAATAAACCTAGATTTAAGTAATTTGGGGCCCAAGTTTCTTAGCTCATTGAATCAACCACTTGAAAATATCTCTACAACATAATTAACATCATATAATATTATAGATTGATATTTTCCAGTTCCACCATTGCTGTCCCTGTGAAGCATTTGCCTGCTGTGCAATCCCATAGACAGTTGCCTTCTAAATCCTTTAAGTAACCCAGCCGCTCTTTCCCATAGGTACTTCTGACCTTGCCATCAAATGCTAGGACAATTATCTCCTTTATCCCAGTTCATTCAGCTACCTCAGATGAGGTTTCTTTGTAAATTTACTCCTACAGGCTAATTGCTTCAAAATGTCTCTCTGCCCCCATACTTTCTTCTGTCTAAATTAATCTGTTATCAGTGTTTTCACCTTTGCCACCACCTTTACAGCTTCTTGGCTTTTTTTTTCCCAGCTGCAATAGCCTCCAGGCATTAACTTTATCTAAAACCCTTTCACAAGGTAGACGTTACTACTGTCACCTGCATTTATTACATTCATTTGCATTCAGTTAAAAATACTTCAATACATACGTATTTAAACCCTGGACACTTGCTTTTGAGAGAGCAAGCTATGTCCATACCACAGACATTACTGTTCTGCATCAAAATATAGCCAGAGGATGCCTTCACTAGGTTTCAGAGAGCTCTGAATTTCCTGGAGTCATATTCAGTTGCATTAAATCATTGTAATACTACAGCCTTTGTCAATGGAGGCAGGGGAAACTGACTTTCAGCAGGGAAAACTTTATTTTTAGAGCTAAGTAGAGCTAGAATAGTTTCTGGTTCAGTGCTCATGAATTCAAATGCAGGTTTCAATAGTTACCACTCTAAAGCCCTGGAAAAGTAATTTTACCTGTTTATTTCTTTATGAGACTGCATTTTTGTACAGAAGGAATTAGGTGTTTTAAAACATACACCATGATTTTCTAGAATTAAGGTATTTCTATGGTAAAGGCAACCTTTCTCACCTCTTTCTGCTTCTCTCTCCTCCCCAAAATCCCAAAGTCCCATAGGCCATCAAAATGCAGGAGAAAAGGGAATGGGTATACAGGGAAAGATTTAAAAGTCTGTCAAAACACAAGTCAAAGAAGAAATAGTTGAGCAGATAAGTTACCCTTACAGTAAAAAACACCCACAAAAATCACACTCATGAATAATTCAAGAAAAGAAAGACTCCCTTTCCATAGGGAATGTATTTATGAACATCTTTAAAAGTCAGAGTTATGGGCTACAAATACATCTTTGCAGAGATAATAATCAAGGGGAAAAGACCCCAAACCTCAATAATAACATAAACTGAAGAAAACAAAGGTAGACATTTTCACCTCCTTCCTCTCACAAGGTTCCTGACCCAGTCAAGCTGTCAACCCTTGTCCAGAGCTGTGGGAACCTCCTGCAGCCCAGGCATCAGATAAAACCCAGGTGCTCTGAGAGAACTAGACTCTATTATTTAGTGAGGCACCGGAATGGGTTGCCCAGGGAAGTTGTGAATGCTCCATCCCCGGCAGTGTTCAAGGATGGGTTGGACAGAGCCTTGGGTGATAGGGTTTGGTGTAAGGTATCCCTGCTTATGGCAGGGGGGTTAGAACTGGATGATCTTAAGGTCCTTTCCAACCCTAACAATTTTATGATTCTATGATTCTATTGCACCCTTTCCCTTTCAGCTGCTGCCAGTTATCTCACAAGCATGGGAGGAATAGAAAGTATCAGCTCAATTTGTCCATTAGAGACGTAAAGGGTTTATCAAGTCCTCTGTAAGCAACTATTTTCTTGCCATTATCTTTTAGAACATGTTAAAAGTTTCTTCTAAATTAAATGGTGCACAGGTTTTAACAAGAATAAAAGTCATACTTGGTCAAATGTGTGAAAGAAATGAACAAAGCACTATTGTTTCTTTCATGGACAGAAAATTGATGCTGTTCCTCTAGGTCTTACCTTTTTTTTTCAGTTCCTTTAAAGTGGAGCTGATGCAAATATGGCAAAAAAATGGTTGAATACAAGGAACAGACAAATTTTTCCAACAAGCAGCTGATCATTTCCTACCTTCCTATCCAAATCCTTCCCTTTTAAGAACCTGAACATGGTTTATAAATAGATTTTATGTCGTCAAAATGCTGTTTCCTCCTTATAAAAGTCAATTACTTCTTTGAAGTAAAATATGCTTAGATACACCAGATAATTGTGAAAAGTAACGCTGAGTAAACCAACATATTAAAATGCTGAGCTAGACTTTGCTGTTGAAATTTAGAAAGAAGGTATTGCTGGCAACCTGAAACTCCTTAGATTTATATTTTAAAGTCACACATCTCAAAGAAATTCAGACCTAGGATTTTAAATTTTGATCCCTCATTAAGTTTCCTGTGCAATGAAAGATGGCCTGCTACACACTGAACCTGAAAATAATTATGCACATGCTAAAGTTAACATGCTGTGAGTAATCATTGCAATGACCCTTACTGCACATAAAGTTAAGGGGGGATGCACATCCTAGCTAGTTGTAGGCCATAGTTCATTTTATTTGTTTTATTTAATATTTATTTATTTATTTATTATTTTTATTTATTTTGTCACCTGATCTCTTTTTAGCTCCCTTTGTTTGGACTGGTAATGCAGAACAGCAAGACAGGCCTTTGAGAAACTTAGAGAAATTGGTGACAAGAACAAATAGTGTGAGTCATCTGTTTTGGCCTGCCTATTTCTACAGTGTATGGGCAAATGCAAACTGCTAATGTCTTTTTATTTATAAGAAGTGCCTCTGGCCATCTATTCACCAAGAGAATTCTCCAGGCAAAGTCCCCTGCGCTTCAGCAGAAATGCAACAAATTTGTTCAGTCTCCAAGAACACTCCTTGTGTGAATCTCACTGCACACTTACAGCCTAAGAGGGACTTTGGAACTGAAATGCTTCTGTTTCTCCTTGTAACATCACCAGAAAAAGACTTCAGGTTTGGAGTGAAGACCTGAAGGCTTGGCATGGATCCAGAGATAGATGGCAGAGAAGAGACCAGCTTGCAGCTTTCTGGGTTTATGAGTATTTGGAAGCTCTGATCCTGCAGAACGGTGAGCTATCACAGTAAGGTATACGATGCTCTGTAGCACAAACACTTTAAGAGGCAGAACTTATGTGTCAGGAATGCAAATTAAAATACATATTCTGTCCAGCAGCTCTTAGGTAACATGAAATAACATTATAAAGAAGAAATAAGTGGCAAAGGAAAATAAAGAACAAGCAAAAATTTCTGGAAGCTTTTGGAAAGAAGAAATAAATAATATTGTTCCTTACTCAGTGACGGATATCACAGTGACTGGAAAGACAAAGAGAAAAAAGGAAGGGAAGAGAAGCAGGGCAAGTGGGTTACAAACTTTGCTCTTCAGTTCTGCAAAGCACTGAAGCGTGTCCCTTTTGGCTTTAGTATCTTTCTTTGAAAAGCATGCAATAGAGATAACATACTTCCCTGTTATGAACCTCCCTCTAGAGATGCCTTCATGTCATCATTAGCAACATAGAGTGCCTAGGAAGTCTGGCCTTCCAATCTCAGGATTCTGACCTTCCTTTTCCATTTCCAGAAGGCAAGTCCCTCCCTGAAGGAAGCAGGTACCAAATGGTACTTTTCTGTCCTTTCCTTATGGGTTCCTTTGTTATACAAAGGCTTCAAAACGTCTCCTACTGGTGGCAGCACTCAAGCATTGTCTAATTTTATGTGTGAATTTCAGCTCGTTCTTATTCAACACAGCATTCAAGCTTATGTGGAAACTTCATCTTGTGAGTAAGTTCTCCTGAAGTCAATGGGTTGCAAACACATCTTTTATGTTAAGCAAGTATCTAGCTGGACTGTGTTTACTTCAGCATGATCTCCTTAATGCCTGGTCTTGGCATGAGTAGCAGTTCTGAGCAGCTGATACCATGTTATGCTGAACAGGGAATCGCGTATATATGCATGTGCATACACATTTTTATATTTTTTTTTTTGATGCATATACATCCCACACACATTGCTTCTGACAAGATACCAGCAGAGTACCTCTTATTCTGAATATTTTGTATTAAAGTATCATTGGACTACACTGAAGGAACAAACTACTGCCACAAAAGCACTTCAAAGGCTAGCCTACTTTTCAGGTTTGTTCCAAAGCCTTTGGCCTCATGCCTAATGCCTTGGTTTACATGATCACTGATAAAACATATATTTTCTCTACTTTACTGTCCAGACCTTCTCAGGCAAGGAATAGTGATCCTTAAAGTAGCTCTGCCATCTAGACTTTGCTCTCCTGTTATGGGCAGGAGCCCACGTCTCAGACTTGGCTGGCAGCCTGGCTGCTTGCCTGCTGCTGCCTGGGAGCTGTCGGGCAGCTTGTGCTTGGCAGCTGCCTGTGCCGCCTGCCAAAGCCTGCGAGGGAGCCTTGTGCCACTGGCCACCCGGCACGGGAATCCCAGCTGCTTGTCACCCTGAGCCCAGTGACCCACCGGGCCTGCCTGCCTGAGCCTGGTGACCCACTGTGCATCAGAGAGATCCTGTAACATCTGGTTTCTCCCTCCCCTTTGTTTTCACCCTCCATGCAAGGTTAGAATGGAACGATCCTCAGGTGTCTGCATACCTCTTTGCCCAGTCATTCTCGTAGGCTCCCCTTTCAGGGATAAGACAACGTCTTTTGCTGCTCACCTTTGCTGAGAATGATGAAAACCTCCGCCTCCCACCACCACTGCATTCCTCTTCTTCTTTTTTCCCCCAGAAGTGCTATGTACCTCAGGTGTTAACCCATTCATTCCTTCACTTGTATCATTTATGGACTGCTTTGGGCATGAAGGGAGGGAATTTGACCAAGCTGCCAAAAAGAGGGCAGTCACTGCTATGGCTCAGTGACACCCTTCATAGCTTCAGCTTTGGCCATCTTGCCAGATGTTGCAGAAATATCCAAGCATCTTGTAGAATACCGACAAAGTAATTTTAAAGAGGTTTAAGTCTGTTGTCCATGACTACTCATGGCACCAGTATTATTTATAAGCTGATTTTGTATTTAAAGTCAAGAGTCTGAATTTTGAAACTCTTGGGATGATCTCCTGTTTCCTAGTCAGTGCAGGGAAGTGCTATTGTAATAACAATAACAATCCCTCCTTTCTTAAAAGAAGATGTTTCTAATTCTAGATGCCCTGGCATCCACGTTCACCACTTACCTGGTGTATTCATGTGCCCTGGGAGATGAGCATTTGTTGCAGTTTCCACAATATGAACTGCCTCGGATGACTTCTGCCAACTTGCCTCTTGTGCCTCACCCCTAAGACCCTGCACTGGAAGAACTGTTTGCATTCGGCTGTTAACATCGCTTCTCACACTTTTAACCTGAAGTAAATGCTTAATGATATATGAAAGGAATGCAAGAGCAACTGCAGGTTGATGCAGAATTAATTTGTCTGAAGAGGATCAGAGATGTCAGCTCAACTATGAGGTTAGCCATGAAAAAGACTATTTCAAAATAAAAAAATTAAGGCAGAGTAAATAGGAGAAGGAGGGAATCAGGTAAGAAAGAAATAATGGGGAGGCATATTTGTCTGGAGTAGTCTTTTCCCTGTTTCATTGATTTCTTATGCTCTTGTGTTCTAAGCCAAGATCAATTGGGATTAATCAGTTGTGTAGAAACCGTTGTGAACTCATTGCAGGCTTTTAGACTTCAAATTTGTTTATTGAGCACAATTTGGTTAGCATCAGGTGCTGAAGTTACAGACACCAACAGTAGCATAGAAATTACTTTATTTAGCTCCCAGTTGTAAGTTTCTATAGCAACTGGGTCCTATAACAGGAAGCTGAGTTTCTGGCACATGAATACTTCTGCTGCTGCTAGAGATTGTTAATACTCTATTTTTTGAGCACTCAGCTGTTCCTTAAGTCTTTCTAAGCCTCAATCCCACTTTTTCTTTTCCCAAGATCTTTCTTCAGTATAAATCTGCTCTCTTAGTCATACTCGAAAGTATATCGTTTGCTCTTAACCTCCCTTTCTTGGCGGTAACATAAAGTATCTGTTTCAGTCAAGATTTGGTTTCCCTGGAACCACTTGCAGGGTGCACTGTGCCACATTCTCATACCGTGCAAAGTGGCAGAGATGCAGGGAGAGGACCAGGGTGCTGAAGTTGTCAGGAGTGTCCAAATAAGATGCCTCTCATGGACCTACTATTCCTTGTGATTTAAACCTGGGGCTGATTTTATGGATGCTACTCATGTCCCAGATTCAGAGAAGAATCATACCCCAACCTGAAATGAGCTCATGTGCTTTTTGCTAAGGTCAAGAATAAAGCTATGGCACTCACTTGCAAACATTACAGACCTCATTGCCGTTCCTATACTCATTGGAAAGTCATGGCTGAATTCCACCAGTCAAACTCCTCAACCCATTTCAGTCTTATCCCTACATTACTGAGCTCTGTTTAAAGGCTGCAGGAGTACTCTATAAAGAGGATTATTGCAGACTGAACAGATGTCTCTTTTACCTGTAAGACTTCTTTATTTATATATGTATTTCACAACTGTGAATCAATAGGTTTTCTTTGCATCTAGATTTATTTGGGGGGGTGGCATACTCAAATGCTTATATGAGGTGCGAAAAGGAACAATATAAACAATTGTTAGGACAACAGAACACATATAGTAAGTGTTTGAGAGGCTCAGCAGATAGCAGGCATTTTAAGATTCCTTTTTTGGTGTGTGGGTTGGTTTTAGAGATTTTGTGTTCCTTTTTCTACTTACTTTGCATGTTGTCATTTATGGGCAAAACAATGGTAGTTTGAATCATTAGATGTTTAATCTCTCCAGTATGGTTTCTTACTTATCTGGTTCAATTCTTTACACCAAATTCTATACCAAAGAGAAATGTGTTATTCTACTCAAAACCCTCTGGGGAAGTCCCTTTAGCTGTCCTGGAACCCTCTGTCCCATGAGAAAGAGTCCTGGCTATCTCAAAGCCACAGAAAACAAATCCTGATACCAATGAAATGCAAATTTATACTTGGTGAATCAGGCAGAGCACAGAACATATGTTTTGAATAACAATAGCTTCAAGTATCCCTAGGTAGGCTGGCCACTGCAACTAGAATTAATTCTTGTGATTCTTCACACATGAAAGGAGAAGCTGTTGCAGGGCCTCACTTTAAGCACTTTATAACTGAGACAGCAGCTTCAACAGGACTGAGAATACTGAACACCACAAGATCACCTGGCTCTGCACTGTAAAAAGGCTGTAAGAGCACTGAGGTTTGTGTAGGCTTCTGCTGGGGTTGGTTTGTTTGGTTTGGTTTTCCTTTTTTTCTTTTTATTTTTCTTTCTTTTTTTTTATTTTTTTTTGGTTCGGTTTTGGGTTTTTTGGGGGTGTTTTTGTTGCAGAAAAATCTTCTGGGAGGAAATATATTGAACCTACAGTTATCAGGTCGAACCCAGTCTGTGTTGGGAAAGTCTAAATGGCTTGGATATTGCCTGTTTGCTTCTGTTGTTATCTTTCCAATTCTATTCACTTTGAGTGCCTCTTATCACTTCTAATAGGGGTTTCTGCTTTTCCATCTGACCTTAATAAAATGGGATCATCCTTGCTCAGGTTTCTAGGATTGCTATTTTAAGTGTTGGCAGTTTGAGAATATCTATCTGTAGAAGCCTTCTTCTCCCCTGCCCAAGTCGTCCTTCCCCCCTTTCCCCCCTTCCTTTTTACCTGCTCTTGGGGTAGTTTCCCTGTGCTAGAATATTGAGCTGGGGCAATGTGTGGGGTACCACAGTCTGTCAGGGTTGTCCCATCTATCCAGACACATTCCCTCTCCAATAGCTGCAGTTATCTCACCTCTTTCATGGCAGATCTCTTCCAGACAATTTACAACTTGTTCTCTAAATTGTTAACACTGAAATCCTGAGTTCCTGAGGGAGCCTACTTTGGAAAAGGGAATCAGAGCCCCAGAGCAAACTGTATTTCCCCACAGTGCTGAAGGCAACAGGAGTCTTTGGGAGATCAGTGGGAAGATTAAGATGCTGGAATCTGTTGCCTTAAATTATTCTTCTGCTCACCAGTGAGTCATCCAGCATCACAAGCAAGCTCAGCAGGACCTTCTTCTGCTACTGCTCCTTGTGCCCAGAGTACAAACCCAGCAAAGGATATGTTGCCACCATCTTTTGGCAAAACACATCTCCCTGCAGCACAAAATACTCGTTTCTTCTGTTTTGCCATCCCAGGTTTCTGGCTTCTCTCTTAGCAAGCTTAGAAGAGGTTTCTCAAACTGGAAGCTGCAAAGGTCATCTCTTTCCCTGTTTGTTTCTTGTTTGGACTCAGGAATCATGCTCTAGAACAGAGAAGCGAGGCAGCTTTCCAGAGCATGAAAATCCGGTAACTTAACACATTGTATCCAGCCTGCAACAGCTGACCTGGAAAGAATAACAGAAAAAGGGGTGAAGGGAGGAAAGTAGGGAACATGGACTAAACAGGGAGGAAAATATGTGCCATACAGATGTGACTGATTGGACTTTTCAGTGTGCTTTTTTTCTTTTTAAACAAAGATAATAGGTGTGTGAAGTATATTTCAAAGTTTTTCAGTTTGATATAACGTTCGTATGTTTTAAAGTAACAGAACAGGCCCTTCTTTTTAGACGACTGATCAGGAAGGAAAGAAATGGTAATTGCATCACTCCTGCATTCTTATAAAACTACATCATTTTCATTCATTAATCTGCAATGATTATTTTTTGCTTACTTCAAGTCATTCTTCAGGTATGAAACACATGACTTGCCGCAGACTATACATTATATAGAAAAGAATTAGTTCAGTTTCCTACAAATGTTAATTCCTTCAGATGAGTCCGCTAAGAAAACACTTTGGTAATAGATCATAGATTAAATGTATGTATTTTATGACAGTTTCTAAACAAAATCATCAATGAAATACTATGAGGTGAAGAGTTCACCACTGCATCTGAAAACAGCTTCCACTTAGTGTTTTCAGTTATAACTAATCTTGTACTTAACATACTTCTAATGGAAGAAACTAGCTCTAAAACAGGCAGAGAGGAAAAGAAAAAAAGGAAAAAGAGAAATAGCAGCACATGTGATCTCAGGATCCGAATAGAAAACATCTTTTAGCTCTGGGGCTCTGCATTTGCTCTCTCTTCTTCCCCATATGCAGACCCCTTTTCTCCCTCTGCAGAGTTACCACTACTAGTTACCAGCTAAGAAGCAGACTCCAGCAATCTAGCTCCCTCACTGCCTGACAAAGGTATATATATTTAAAGGAATTAGTGCAGTTGTCATGTCACAGAGTGACAATTCTGCTGTCCATCCTCCTTTTCTCCAGTAATGCACTCCCACGTATGCTTTTGTGCCAGCACCCAACGTAACTATAGTTGCATCAGAAACTAGATCACAATGTTAATCTATCTGAAAATATTTCACTGGAAATTTTGTAGCTGGATTAGTTTTAAGCTAGACCATGACTTTATGACCAACAGTGCTTATGGCTTAAGTGGCAAATCAAGATAATGGAAAAGGTGAAGACCCTGTTCACAAAGGCACTGTGAACTTACAGTCTTGTAACTGTTCCCAGTGATGTTTGATCAACACAACTGAACAACCTGTGTGATTAAATGTAAGTTCTTATTTGGTGGCTTTAGATGTTTAATGTCTATTTGCATCAACATTGTTTAGTTATAATGAAGCTGTATCTTACTGTGTAGCTTACTGTGTGGCTCTGCTTAGAATAGAAAACATCTTCACTTTATTGTCATATTTTGCATGCAAAAGTGTAATGGATCTTGCTGGTATTATGCTTACATTAGGAAAAATACCCACTGATTTTTAATGTTTAAAATAATAATTTAATTTTAAAAAGTTTATGAGGATGAGAAACTCACGCTGAAGTGCATTTCATATGAAAAATGAAGTCACATTTTTTCATGAGAGCCAGAATCTATTTTTTACACCTAAAAACTTTATGCAAAGGGTTTAGCTGCCAGAATGCTACTTGGTGGGAATATGCCATTCACCCACAAATCTCAAAACTATAAGGATGTAAAAATGATCATAAAAATTTTGCAACAGAGAAGTTGAGGCATAGGGAGGTTGCACCAAATATTTTTCAACGAGCACACATTGTATTTAAAAACAATATTAAAAGATGTAATTTTCATCTCACTAAAATTAAAACTAAACCAGCCTTGTATGTCATCATATTAGAAAATGCTGAGTTCAGAGATTATCTTTTTAACTTGTGTTAAGTTTTGTAGTCAAGGTTGGTAGGCTGAAGTGAGCACACATCATTAAAAAACCACAACCAACTCTTTTCTAGCCAGTTTATATTTTAAACCATATTTTTCAATTAAAAAAACTCAACATTTCAGCTGATTCTAGATCATGAGCACATAATTTTTGAAGGGATAAATATATAAAATGCAGATTAAAAAATGGTTCTAGGAAGATAGAAACCAGAAATAAAACCTGGAGGTAAGAATAGCAGTTCCACATTAAATTTCAATTCAATTGGAAAATAGTGAAGATGAAGGGTATCATTAACAGAATCAGAGTAGACAAGGACATTTCACTGAAAAATCCTCATTTCTTAAAGGCAGTGAAAGATAATGTGTGATATTTGTTGTAGACAGTTTCTGAATAGTCTCTACTTCCATAGAACTCCTGTTCTGCTCCTGCAGAACTCCTGAATTTATCAAGAGGTGACAAATGCACAAATGATTATTTTTAAGTAGTAAAGGTTAAATTACTTGTCTTGATGAATTTAGACAAAGTCCAAAAGAATCGAAGTCTTCTGACACTCATTGTGTCCTGCTCTAAGCATTATGCAATGCTACCTGTAATTAAACTGACATGAGCATGACACTTTCAGTGCACTTTTTTAGTCTTTTCTGTACAGTGGAATTACTGACAGCTAAAATATTATGGAATTGGCCAATTTAGGCAAATCCTGTACTGAAGGTGTTGACCTTTTGAAAATGGATTCCTTCTGCACATTGGATTTTTACTTCCCCTATCTTATTTCTCCTTTCGCAATTATTCATCTTTTATGGCTTCCTCCAGCTAAAAGCCTCAGCAACAGGAACATTTATTCAGAATCAGAATGGAAGATCTGGTACTTTTCTGTACATTAAAAAAGAAGAAAGTTCAATTTTCCTTCTGAAAAGCTCAAGAAAGACCATTACGTGAGATGTAAAGACAGAGAGAAAAAGGGGCTGAATTCCCAAAATATTTGATGGCAGAAGTAATAATAGCAATGAATGAGGCCACATAAATGATTCATGAGACTCATTTTTTTCCTATTGTTACTAAAAAGAGGCTCATTATTACTCAGAAAAAATGCTTTGTTGGTGGTGTGAAAAGAAATCAGTATTTGCTATCAATTACTTTCATTAACACTGGGCCTTTGTACAGTTTTAGAAATACATTTTATAACAATATAATTTTGTAATTTCATCCCTACTGTGCTTTGAGCCTTCTGAGGCCCACAAATCTCTTTAATACCTCCACTCCTGCTGATAATAAAAAGTCTCGTGGGTGTAGTAACAGCTAAAAATACAATAGTAAATGATTCGTATATTACCATTCCAGAGGTCACAATGGGTAACAGAGAGACCACAAGTGTGTAAAATAAACATCCTTCTCTAAAACAGAGGCAGGTTGTAGCTTCAGGATGATCACTTTGAAGATATGTGCCTCCTTTAAGGACATTTTCTTCTTTGGTTTGAATGCTCTTAGAAATGTCTGAACATATGTTCTGAGGCAATGAAATTTCAGTGGGATATTCTTTCTTTTTAAAGCCCAATCCTTAAAACACTGACTTGCAACATGAAACAGCAACAACAGTGAGTCAAACTAAGAACACATATTTAGCATAGAGACACGAGGAATAATTAGAGCTAAACCTGGTCTTTTTGCTTTTATAAACAATGTGCCATTAGAAACTGATGAAGACAATAAGAAAAGGGATTACCATGCATCCATCTGAGAGATTTCAATCGATACTTAAATAGTTTTGAAGAATTTAATATAAATCAGGGAGGCTTCTCAAATAAGCAATCAAAATAATCCATTAAAGCTGTAATCACCATTATGCCTGGGTGTTCCTGTGCTTTAGAATATACTGTGTAAATACCATTGAAATGGTACTTCGGGTATTTACCTTTCTGTTTAAGTGGTTTTGTTTGTATTTTTTAAATTACCGCAGATTATCTTGCTTGATCCTCAAATTCCTAAATATAAAAAATCATTCCTAAGCCTACTTAACAATATCTGAAAGAATATATAACATTCTTGATGAGGCTATAAATATGTATTAATGACTATGAAGCAAATGAGGCCAACCTCACAGTACTGCAATACAGACTATGCATCTGTGTAAATCATGTCTAATTACTATTACAGTGTAGAGATTTACTGTGAACAATTAGTATTAATTTACCATAAAAACGTGGTACTGAAAATTCAGAAATGGGAGCTGGTATAGGACCTCTTGTCTATTTTATCTTGCATTTGTGAGACACTCTAACAAAAGGAGTATGTGGGTCTCATGGGAAATTTTACACTGAGTATTGCTAGCTTTACAATCACACCAGGGTTCTAAACTTAATTGCTGAGGCTAGATATTTCTGTATAAACAGCAGAACAGAATTGCAGACATTTGATGAAAGGAAAGGAAAGCAGCATCAGAAGTTCTTGTGTCTTGCAGAGAATCCAGAAGGTTTAAGCAACTTGATTTGGATTCATCATATGGAAGAAAACACTTGCAGGCAGAGAGACTGGTGTAGGTAATACCACTTACATGTTTTGTAAAACATTTTGCACTCTGCCATGAACAATTTTATAGCTCAGCCACAAGAAATATCACACTAGTTTTATGGATTATCTGTGGGAAGGAGAAATATAAACCATGCTGAAAATGAAGGAATCCTGCCATTTTCATTTGGGGTTTTTTTGCTTGTTTGATGGGATAGGGTTCTTCTTTTTCCTATGAGTAGTGGGTTTTACCTGATGTTTTTAGGCATTGGATACACCAGGGAAGTGGAAAGAGAAAAAGATTGACAGAAACTGTATCTTGCTTTTAAAGTAATAGATAGCATCAAAAATGTACACTATTAAAATGCTGAGTAAAATAGTAAGTTTCCCAGGAAGGGGAAAATGCGAACTGGGCATCCTGCATAACTTTCTACTTTGCACATCAACACTGAAACTGTGTAACTGTGATGCCAGCTAAGACCACTGTTGGGAAGAGGTACCTCCTGCCATGGAAAAGTAGATTGCCAACAATCCCTATTTTCTGCTTGAACCTTTGCCCTTCATACCATAAGAATTCCTAGTCACTGTACTGTCCCAACTGCTCAGTTTGTACGGATATGGTCTTCTCTGAAGGTCTTCAGAGAGACTGAAATACGTTTACATTTGCCTAAATTCCTGGACCAGCACAAACACTTGCATCTCCTGAACAGGAATAAACCACTATAGTCACAAGAACTTCTTCAGACAGAAAAATTTCCTCTGGGAAGTGACAGACTTCCAATGGGTATAGACAGCTAATCCATGATGCCAACCGAGAGGTACTCATATTATGGCTATTGTTTACTTAGATTAACATTTATTTCAGCTCATTTAGTTTTGGGTGCTCTACAACATCCAGGCTTTTACACAGCAATACCAGGAAAGCTGCTGTAGCGCTTTGTAGCACAGCCCATGCATGCTTTTGTTGTGCTTTTTCTCCTTGTCACCTCTTTCTTTGCAGTTCCTCATAATCTTCCTCATTGCAGGAATATCGTGTGCCTCTGTTTTTCTCCAAAATGGTGTTCTGCCTGCTCTCCCTTATGGGTGTGCTAAATATGCTTTTATCACACTCTCGTCTCCCACAGTTTAATCCTAGAATTCTGGCTGCCTCTGTAGAGCCTGCATTTCTTCTCACCTCCAATCCATGGTCCCTTCATATGTCGTCAGGATAGGGTTTCTCTGTATACTTTTATGTCCATCTTGCGCTTTTTATTCCATTGTTGCTTTTTCATCAGTATATCACTCCTATTCTATATTAATGATTGAGTATTTTAGTTGTCAGTTGTTAAGCTGTAGAAAAAGAATGCAAGATGGTGAGTTAGGATGTGGTGACAGACACTGCATCATCAATTACAGTTCTGTTGACAGTTGGAGGAACATTTAAAATTGTGGTTCTACCAAATGCTTTTGGTCCTGCATATGCTGAAATTCTTCCAGATGAATAGATTGACCTCCCTTGATGCCTTGACTCCTTGTGATACCTCAAATACATATTTCAAGTGAATATCAACCAGACATGCAGAAACAACTTCCAGATGAACAGAAAGTCTCACAAACTTTGCCAATAATTAAAGATGATGGAAAGATTACAAATAAAAAATAGAAGGAATGATTATGGAAAGGAAAAGACTAAGCACACATCATCAATTTTTAGCTGACAACTTACATGTAGTATGCCACTTTACACATACTTATAGACTGGAACCATAGCTTTGCTATCATATACACTTATTGGTTTAGCAGGTAAGGGACTTTTCAGTTGCATGTGCTGAATGATGGCAGGAGCAAACCCTATATGATTCTTTCAGGTATGAAGTTCTATGCTTCCTCAGAGCCAAGAAGTCTGATAAATGTTGGCTTCATTTGGTGCCTTGGCACCAAAAGCTCAGCTCTGCAAAACAGTAACTCAATACGCAACACATAAACATGCTACAGCCAGCCTCTTAAATGTTCACTAATGGCACTGAAATGTCACCTACAGGAAAAGATTCCTGAGAATGTTTACCCCTTGAAAACAGTAAAAAACATTTCATGTAAAAAATGACAATATTTAGCAAGTCATGTTTGCCAGGAGATGTGGTTCAGTCACCTTGCCTTCCTGTTCTTTTCCTCTTGGACTGCCTTTGCCATGAAACACAGCAATGTTTCTACTTGGTGAAGCGAGACTTTGAAAGGGAACCAGCTTTGTGAGAACTGATATAGAGAGGAGGGGGTAGGATAGTTACATTTGAAGTCATTGCAGTAACTAGGGTAACACTTGTAATTTAACCTTACATTTCATATAAAGATGTCAAAGATGTCAAAGTTTGGGGGAGGGAAAGGGGAAAAATTTTGGTTTATATAGCATTGGAATGCAGCTTCATTGGAAGCAGGTGGTTTTTAATGAAGTAAAATCTGAGTCCTTTAGCTTGAAAAATATGAAGCTTGTATTCCTAGATTCTGCCAGTGACTCAAATGTCCCAAGCACTGATTCATCAAGCAATTCAGAACCTGACTCTCTTAATATAGCAAAGGGCATCTTTAATGGGATATATCCTGTGTGTAGAAACAGTTATTAGAAAATACTTGAATTGTCTAAGTTATGTTAGACATAACGGGTTGGATAACTGACTACTGTATTAAGACAGAAATAAGTAACACAATTACAAGAAATTACAATCACATCCATTCATGTCCCACTCCCATTCCCCACCCCCAATTACTGGTAATTGCTAATGATTTTGCAGCTATAATTGAAAAGAATAACAATAATGGGCATGACTTAACATCCTTAGACATATTTTATGATGTTCCACATTAGTGTTCACTATCTGCAGAATTGAAATCAGAGAAGAATGAGAAGTTTTGATGCAGAGATTGAATGCTGACAAAAAGGAACGAAAAGAAAGTAGAAAATGGAAGTAGTGAATTCAGTTACAGCTTTAGGTAACATGCTACACAGGTGCAAAAGGTAAGTGGCAGGCATTAGCTTTTATTGTTCATTTAACAGAAGAAAGAATCTGGAAATTGAAAGAAAAAGCAATTGTGAGTAATGTAGTCAGTGTCAGAGACAGTTTGCTAGCTCATGGTAGACAGAGCATTGTGTAACAAGACTGGTTTGAAGTTTATGGCTAAAAAATGAAAAATGGATTTGCAATAGAATAAAAGACCAGAGATAGAATTAGCTAGTGTCAGAGAGGATTTCTTTGTAGTATTATTTAAAGCCACATGCATATATTTTTTGTTCAAGCTGGAATATAAATTCAGCAAGCTTAATTCAACAATAGGAAAAGTATTTTTTAGCTTCTGTGATTGGTTTTGTTACATTTTATTTTTTAAATAGTGGAAAGTGAATGTCTAACAAATTGTTTAATGCAACTAAAATGAACACCAGTTTGTGAGATCACATATCTGAAAAGCAGTATCAAACGTAAAATGTTGCTTTAAATAAAGAAGCTACAAATGAAAGAGTTCTTCCCACTGCCATTAAAGCTGTATGGGTTTATCAGTTAAACCTGATAATCCATTCTTTCAGAAAAATCTGAGCAACAGACTCACTAAAATTGAGCCCCAGTTTCATATTCTGAAACGACCTGAGCACACATTAAGAAATAATTTAATGGTCAATTGTTTGTTCACAGTCTGATAACTGCTGTAATCAGAAAGCTGAACAATAATAAAGTAAATTATTTTGAATAGTTCATAGTTGTTAAGTCAGGATCATAAATGACAGCAGCAGGACTAGCTATGAAATTAGTTAAAGAAATCCTCATATTATGCAAGACGATTACCTCCATGAAAATTTCAACAGATGTCAATAGGATTACTTGCAAAGTAAGTTATAAGTGGCAGGATATAGTCTTTCATAGGAACAACAACAGAAATGGAATTTTGCCTTTTTCATGAAGAAAAAAAGTCAGAAACTTGTAACAAACAAAAAACCACCAGGTGCTTTTATTAATAGAGAACTTCAAATAATAATGAAAAGCATAGTTCATTACATAGTGGTGCACTAAAATGTGGTTCTAATCATGACTACCAAAATAGCAGATCAACTGGAATTTAGAAAATGTTACCAATGTTTGTTTAGATTTTAGCACCTTCCCACCCCTAAAATACTGTGGGTTCATGGGAGATTGAGACAAACCTGCTCTTCCCAAGGAGAAAAATAAACACCAATCTCACAGAAAATCACTGAACATGGCAATTGCAAAATTTAAATGACATCTTTATAGTCATAGATTGTTACCCAACAACAATGGTGATTATATGGAAACTAGCTGATATTTCCAGTCAAAATTCAAGCCAACTTTCTCTCAAGATACTTCCTATTTTTTTTCCTTTTTTTTCCTTTTTATCTTTCATAAGTGCCTTTCTTGTTACAGCAAGTTGAGAGATGAGAAATGTATATGTCACACTTCTGAAAGTACTGGGAACCTCCTGAGACAACCCTGTTCTCATGAGGTGCCTAGAAAGAGCAAGATGCTTTGTCTAAACTTTAGTGGTTTAATTAGGTTAGCTAAAGATTTAAGTCAAAGGTTCATTTACAGCTGTGAAATGCTTTTACCAGCCCCCACTAAAAACATGCAAGATACTGCTTCCTAATAATAGCACAATTTGTTCCTATATAAGCAGAGCTATGGCATGCTGTAAGAAATTACATGACACAAGTGGGAATTAATTCTGCAATTAAAGGTTCTGAGTTTTGAAAAATATTAAATAAACAGATTCAATCCACATTTTGCTTAATTGAAAACAATTAAAAAACAGCAAAAAAAAAAAAAAAAAAAANATTACATGACACAAGTGGGAATTAATTCTGCAATTAAAGGTTCTGAGTTTTGAAAAATATTAAATAAACAGATTCAATCCACATTTTGCTTAATTGAAAACAATTAAAAAACAGCAAAAAAAAAAAAAAATGAAGTCAAACACAATCTACAAAATTAAGAACTGATGGAACCAAGAAATTGTCTCCCAAAGGGGAACAAGTGCATCAGGAAAATTGCTTAAAGAGGAGACTTGGAGACAGAAATAGATGAACTGGTAAATGGGAAGGTGTGATAAAAGCTATGCTGAAAGAAACTTTGAAAGCAAAATAAATAGAATTTGTTTAATATAAAAATATTAGATGCAATAACTTAGATCATCATGTTTTAGTTGCTTTTGTGTCTGGCAAGAATGTACAGAGTTCACTTTCATTAAGAAAAATATGGTGAATAAATGGAACATAAAGCCTGGGAGAAAGAAGTAGAAAACTGGAGGTGAAATAGCCACCCTGGAATGTTGATCTAGATGGAATGCTGGGAGCAGGTTCAGAGGTGAGTTACAGTACATGGGCAGTATCTGTAAGAAGTAATTGTACATCTGCCTTTAGGCAACTAGATGACACATAAGGGCACATAAAACTCTCAGGGCAGCAACAGAGTCAGAAAGGCTTATCACCATGCTAACCCTCTGCTTCTCTGTGGCTTTGGGCTGTTACTGATATTCCAGAATCTCATCTGCTGAATGCCCAAATCATTGAGAAAAATCCAGATCTACTTAGCAATAATTGGTAAGTACTTAGAAGAAACAGAAGAACAAGAGAAAATGGCTACCTTCAATTTTCAGTCACACTTAACATTTATATTCATAAATGATAGAAATACTAATTTAGCTCTATTTTTTCTCAGTAGGGGCTTACAATCTGTTGAAACTGAAGATTGAAAAGCAGGGTGGGAAAAGGACACATAACAACCCCCTTTCCACTGCTAAGAGCAGAGGGAAATATCCCCCTCAATTGCGTGAGTGCAAGGAATGACACAGATTCATTCTTAGTTGTTACAATGCAAAGATTCTGCTTCTCTTTCCACTTACTGAACTTCATTCATAGTCATGGCTTAATCCTCTTTAAAAGTCTGAAAGATAGTAAGACTAAGAAAAGCCTTTCCTGTGGCTGGGTTGTAAATCTCAAGGACTCTTTATCTGATCCACACAATTTTTTTTTATCAAAATCTTCTCTTTTGGCAAGTCTCTTAGCAGAAATCTGGCAACAGAGTTGATACCACTGAAATCTTGAAAAATGGCAACAGCTGCAAAAAATAAACACATTCCAAACATTGGCAAAGAAATTATTATGAAATTACTTATTGCTTTGAAAATGATAACAACAACTTTTAATGATCTTTTGCAACTAACAACAAGGAAAGCCCACCATGGAATCACTGCTTGTAACAAGGCTGAATTTAGTGGAAAGGTTCCTGTGGACATGACTGAGTGACTGAGTGCCAGAGCAGTCTAAAATCTCAAAACCATGGTTTTGGAGACAAAAAAGTATTTCTTACCAGCAGAATAAAATTTCTCCATGCCACACAAGTTTTAGTTCAATAATATTACTAAAATTTCCTAGATCAAAACTCCTAGACTGTTCTATGAGATGGAATGTAGTGTTATTACACTCCAGATGTAGGTAGTATAAACAGCAGGATCTTATAATATGAATGTCAGATTGTATGGTGTGTATCCTGTCATAAAGTAAGGACCATTACATTGTAAAAGGTACAGCATTACCTTATATATCTATTTCATATGTATAGAGGAAAGATATGGAAACAAGTATTGTGTATCCAAATCTCAATTAGACAGGCAGATCTTATTTTATTCAGTGATTGAACGCTACCATACTACAAACCAAGGAATTAAAAAGACAAACTGTGAAAAGACTTTACATGTCATAGTCCTCCAGATAGCCTTTCCTGTAACCTTGGAAACTTCCATATGAAGCCTTACATCTAGTTGAAAGAACAAAAATAAGAACAGAAGACAATCTCTTCAGCATCCAGCATGATGAAGTATGGGAAGAACAGGAAGAAAAAGTCAGAATTCTTTGTATCAAAATAGAAAATGTGTAAACACCGAACTGCACTTCTCAGACAAGATTGCAACACAAACGGTCCAAGTAAAAGAGATTATTTCTTAATCCTTTACCACCTTGCTAGAAGCAGCAAAGGTATTCCTAACACAGGAGAGGTTTCAGGATCACATGACTAGTAGACTTTTGAAATTTGTGTTGCTTAACTGGCTGTTGCAGAAAGTACAAGAGAGGAATTGACAGCCTAAAATCCTCTGAAGCAAAAGATGCGGGAACAACAAGAGGAAAAAGCTGACTCATTGCTATTCTAAAGTTGATGCAAAGTTCACTTCTGGATCCCACTGCCTCATTGCCCACACTTTATGTTAGTCCTCTGTCATGGTTTAAACTGAGCCACACAGCTCATTCATTCACTCACTCAACCCCCCTTTCTTGCCCTTACCCCTACTCCCGGAGGGATGGGGAGGAGAATCAAAAGAATGTAACTCCCACAGGTTGAGATAAGAACAGTTTAGTAACTAAGGTATAACACAAATCACTGCTGCTACCACCAATACTAATAATGATAAAGGAAATAACAAGGGAAAAGAATACAGCACCNTAGTAACTAAAACACAAATCACTGCTGCTACCACCAATACTAATAATGATAAAGGAAATAACAAGGGAAAAGAATACAGCACCTCACCACCCACTGACAAATAGCTCACCCAACCCAGCCCAACTGAGCACCAACCGAATCCTCCTCCAACCCCCCAGAGCACTCGCCCTTCTGGATAACTCTCAGTTATATCCTGGGCATGACGTGCTATGGTATGGAATACCTCTTTGGTCAGTTTGGATCAGGTGTCCTGTCTCTGCTTCCTCCTGGCCTCTCTTCATCCCTGACAGAGCATGAAGCTCACAAAGTCCTTGGTCAGAGTAAACATTTGAACAGTAACTAAAAACATTCCTGTTATCAGTTTTGCTCCCAAATGAAAGTCAAAACCATAGTGCTGCACCAGCTACTATGAAGAAGAAAAAATGACTGCTACTGCTAAACCCAGGACATTCTCTCATATACAATTTGTTTTGCCATATGCCAGATGACTTGTTAGCAACACATATACCCTAGGTTACTGTCCTGGGTTCAGCAGTAGCAGTTATTTTTCTCCTTAGTAGCTAATGCAGTGCTGTGGTTTAGACTTTCTGCTTGAGAACAGTGCTGGTAACACTGATGGTTTTAGTTGCTGCTCAGAAATGTTTAGTCTGACCAAGGACTTTCTGAGTCTCGTGCTGTGCCAGGGAGGAGGGGAAGCCAGGAGGAAGCAGAGACAGGACACCTGACCCAAACTAGCCAAAGAGGTATTCCATACCACAGCATGTCATGCCCACTATAGAAACTGCGGGGAGTCACCTGGAAGGGCTAGAGCACTGCTTGGGTCCGGCTGGGTATCAGTCGGTGGGTGGTGAGGTGCTGTATTCTCTTCCCTTGTTATTTCCCTTATCATTATTATTATTGGTGGTAGCAGCAGTGATTTGTGTTATACCTTAGTTACTAAACTGTTCTTATCTCAACCTGTGGGAGTTACATTCTTTTGATTCTCCTCCCCATCCCTCCGGGAGCTGGGGGCAGGAAAGGTGTTGGGGGGAGTGATAATGTGGCTGCATGGCTCTGAGTTACTATCTGGGCTTAAACTGCAACATTTCTTTTTGGCACTCAGTGTGGGGCACAAAGGTTTGAGATAACAACAGATCTTACCAGAGTGTGTCTAATCATAATTGTGATAAGCATTTCTTGTTTTGGATTATTCGTCACTTGTCACAATGCTGATTTATTGGCTCTCAAAGTTGTTGCTCTTGATCTCAGAGTTTCAGCATGTTGTATCTTACTTACAGCCGGTATTTGCTGTGTTAAGGTTTGTCAGCTGGGGGCCTTGGGCTAAGGTTCTTGTTTCAGTGTACTTTATGGTAATGACTTGCAATACAATAGACTCATTGATCATGAAACTGATCTGGCCAGGTTAGTTTTACCCTCCTGATGCTGTGTTGTTGCAATAGTAATCCTGCTCAGTACGAGAGGAACCGCAGGTTCAGACCCCTGGTGTGTGTGCTTGGCTGAGGAGCCACTGGCACAAGGCTCCCATCTGCAGGCTTATGACTGAACACCTCTAAGTCAGAATCTGATCTAGACTTTTGATGTTGTGCTCTTGTGATATTGGTCGCTTGAGAACAAGCCATCTTCATAAGAGAAGGACAACTCTAACTTCAAACCTGGGCAGATGGAGTTCATTTAGCCTTGTAAGCTCTTCCATCTAAGAGGACACTCTTACAAAAACCCATGACCTGAGGACTTTGCTGTCACTGTCCAAGCTCGCTAGGCCCTGGCAGATAAACCTCAGGTGTAAAGGGTAGGGCCAGTTCCGTGCATTCTGTGCCTCACCTAAGAAATCCACTGCACAGACCCGAAGGGTTTACTCACACTTGCAAAGCCCTGTAGGGACAGGCAAGGGATGAAATAGCAGGTGATAAGGTGCACTGGAAGCTGCAGACCCAACCCGCATGCAGATGGTTCAGGACATTGGTGGTAGCAGCAGTGATTTGTGTTATACCTTAGTTACTGGACTGTTCCTATCTCAACCTGTGGGAGTTACATTCCTTCAATTCTCCTCCCCATCCCTCCAGGAGTGGGGAGATGTGAGATGGGGGTGGTGGAGAATGAGAGAGTGGCTGCAAGGTTCTGAGTTACTGGCTGGGCTTAAACCATGGCAATTACTCACTATGGGGGCTGAAAAATGGACAATACAAGCAACTGCTTCAGGTTTGACTCTTTCAACCACACGTAATCCCCAGAAGTCGTCTGATAGTCTGACAATTGCAGGTCTTTCCACATGCTGTCATACCACCCTTTTGTATATGTGACATGTCCTCAATTTGATGCTATAAGCCAACATTCTGATGAGCTGCAGCACAGTCCTCATGCTGTTACATGCATTTTAAAAAGAAAAAGTAAAAGCAAAAGACACAGCCTAAAGCTGTCAAACTACAGAGTGGATGCAATCTGTGTATGCTATGATTAAGAAATGGGGATTTAAGCAACTCTGCACTACTTGGATGCAATTAGCAGTGTCTACATTGCCACAGATTGGCAATCAGGAATGAGATATTCAATATCACAAGGCCATAACTGTATCAGATGCTTGTAATTTCTTGGTGCTTATAGAATTGTATATTACCAATGCTATAGTGATATCCTGTCATTGTAGGAATGAGAATTACTTTGTTCAGCATGTTAATTCAGTGGTGATTAAGTGCTTTTGAGTCTGGCTCAGGGCCATCAAAGTGCCCACTAATTTATGCCCTCCTCAGAAGAAGATTTCTGTAGTTAACAGAGTTGCAGTTGTTAAGACTAAGAAGGAAAATCAATAGATGAGGTCCAACATAGAGGAAACTTTGTGCAAACCTGAATAATTCCATTCAATTCAAAACAAATTTACCTTGATTTCAATGTTTTGGCATTGAGATTCTTGTAGCTGCTGCAGTTATATCACAATAATGTAAGTAATTTGTTGCATGCTGCCTTGGTTGGGTATGTGTGACCCCTTAGGTCATTGTCCTTAGGCAATCCAACACAGGTGGGGCACATGCTGGCTATTTCACACATCATCTGCAGCAATTCCACCTAGTCCTTTGTTAGCAGGTGGGCAGGGGTGGGAGGAATCTTCAAAGGACCCCTCAAACCTTGTCTTTTACAAGAGGTCAAAACAGAGGCACCAGCCAGGTAAATCCCACCTTCTACAAGTTAGAATAATTCTGTAAGCTACAGAATTTGGTTCGGTTGCCCACGGAATCAGCATAATGCAAAAGAACCTGTGATGTAGTTTACATTATTTTTAAATTGTAAAGGAAAATGTAATTAATGCTTCATTATTTTCATATGTATGTACTGACTTTAGCTATTCCAGTGTAAAAGTGAAAGAATTATGTCCAAAGTATTGGTTGCAATAATATTAATATCAGAGATCTTCCTATGATTATTTTAGTTAAAGAAAATTCTGATACATGCATCTCAAATAAACTTTTTTGATATTATTTTTCATTTCACATTCAAGTATGGCTGGCTTGGTCAACAGCAGCTAACAGATTGGATGAGTTGTGCAATATCCAGTAACAGAAAGAGAAAATTCTATATTAATCTTTGGAAAAAGGGACACTCAAAAAAAAGAAAAATTAAAAGGAAAAATCCAGTAATGTTCAGTTTGGAAAAGTCAGATTCTTTCATTCACCCACTGAAAATTCATTTCCTATAAAATAGCAAATGTTCTATCTATGTGTCTCTCAGCACAGATATACAGAAGGAAGGAAAATCTGACATAATTATTTGTAATAAGCACCCAGAAACAAGAAATTACAGAAAAAAAACATATCTCCCTGGGCACACTTTAACAATTTCAGTGAACTAACATCTTTCTTACATGGAATGTTCAATTTTAGCTGGCATGCATAGAAATTTTTATTTGTATTCTAAAACGGAGCTACCTGAACAAAACGACATATCGATGCAATCATATTTTATAATGGCTCTGTGGTCCCATGACCAGAATGAATTAAGAAAACTACTGAAACATCAGGTGCTTATTGTCTGAAACTTCCATGGGAATTAACAGCTCTGCAGTTTTTCAATAAAGCCTTAAGAAGAAATTTGCACACAAACACAAGCACACACACAAACACACACACTAACTCCACACAAGTCAGTTGAACTTTCCTTCAATTCTTTTGGCAATTTAAATAATCTGAATTGTAAAATGAAACAAGAGTAGAATAGGGAGGAAATGAGACTGAGAAAATTGAAAAGAAAAACCTATATACATTTTCTTCCAAATCCTGGCATTACAGAGCATTTTAAATAATTATTCAAACACATAAGAAGCTGGTTCTCTTTTCTAAATGTACTGAAAAAAGTCTATCTGTAACATGGTAATAAACATTCCTATTGCAATGGTACTAGAGTATAATGATTTCCTTCCTGATTTTTTATATATAATTTTTATATATAATAAAGGACTGCTATGAGTGACAGTTTTCCTGCAACTAACTCAACAACAAATAAGAACAGCAAATAACACCTTCTAATCTAGACAGAAATATTTCTATTTTGAGCAGGTGTTTAATTTCTTTTTTTTTAAAGATCAGTTTACTTTTACTATAGGATTCAATTTTTGTGCCTTTTTTGAATATATTATTTCCTGAATGATCAGGAATAAAGGTTGTTTTTGTATACGTCTTTCATCTGTACTGAAATCCACAGGCACAAAGTTGTTATGCTTTGTGGTTGAGGCTGGTTTCAAGTCAGTTTATTCTGAATCTTAGCAGATTTATCAAGCACAGCAGTGATGCTGCGATAATCTGCAACTGTGCTGCCAAACTCTGTACTGTAAATGCAATCCTACTTCATAATGCTTTCCAATTAAATTAAGGTACTTAACACCATTGTAAAAGACACTTTGAACACACCCAAATAATTTCTGCTGACTACAGGCACCAGTTCAGCTCCACCAACAAATTCATTGGTCCTATGTGAACCCCTTGTGCTTTACCATGACTGTATGTTCAAAATGTTCATGTTTGCCACTGACAGCTCCTTCAAACCAGAGCACCATGAGGGTATCATCACCTTTTAAATGCTGGCACTATTAAATTAGGGAAAAAAATCTACAAGATACAATACTATGATGCAATCCTAGTAAAGAAAAGGCACTTTTAATTTGGGTGTTAGTCAAGACAAAGTAGTTGTAGTCTATTAATTTAAAATGTATTAAAATAACAGAGAATGTATTTTACCCAGCATTTTCACACGAATTAGATTCATGAGTTTTTACAGAACTAAAATACAATTTCTGTGATGACTGACAGATCTCATTAATGTGTTTAATTTTAGCTAGTTGCCTGAAAAAAATCGTGATGGAGGAGAGGAGAAAAAGGATACACTTTGTTTCAGGCTTGGGGATGGGTAACTTGAAGCAACATTAAACGCATGTTTATATGTCAGCAATTATCAGGAGAATATCTATACTGATAAGGGCTTGCACTAAAGGGAGAGAGAAGTTTAATGTCTCTGTGCAGAAAAAAGAAGACATAAGTGCTCAAGATCTGTCAGGAAAATAGCTGCTTTTTATTGTTCTTTCCATTTTCAAAGGAAAGATAAACTGAATATATCCATGTGATAAATTGCATTCACGTACATTATATATACATGCATTTTAATTTGCTACAGGAAACATCTTACTTTGCCTAAGTGGAAATCATCTGGCATGGTGACAGCAAGAGAACACAACATGGTTGTCCCATCACTGAAATACAAACTACAGCTAAATTCCTCTGGCAAAACAATTGGTTTGTGTATGGAAGTAAAGGCACCTACCAAATATAAAACAGCAAACCAGTTTCAGAACTACCTAGGTGATAATAAAGGTGAGTGTTGCTCTGGCCCAGGGTGTTCAAGACCTTTTAAGTTTTTTCTAGTTCCCATAAACAGACATACGGCAACATGAATATTTTCTTTTTTTAAGATTATGTGTTTCCTATTAGTTTTTCCTAAAGCAAAGAAATGCTTTAACACAGCATATTTATTTAGAGATTGTGCCAATAAAGTACTAGACTCTTAATGTGTGATTTGGGATCCCACATTAGCAAAGCTTTCAATGACATTTAGACAATGCACTACATCCTTGAATTTCTTATGGTAGCTCTCTTTTCATCTGCCGCACACCTAGCAGAGCCTTAAGAGGTATAACTATTCAAATAGCAGATACAAATATTTTTATCAACACATAAATAAATAGAACAGCTTTCAAAAATCTTACGTTATTTATAGTGGCTAGCTAATAACCCATATTTGAAACTTTATTTTGGGGCATTAAGAATTTGTCATGGTACAGATAAGTGTATGAGATTTCTGATTTCTTAGGTTTAGTTATTCAATTTATTAATCATACAATCATAGAATCATAGAATAGTTAGGGTTGGAAAGGACCTTAAGATCATCTACTTCCAAACCCCCTGCCATAAGCAGGGACACCTCACAATAAACCATGTCACCCAAGGCTTCCTCCAACCTGTCCTTGAACACTGCCACGCATGGAGCAGTCACAACCTCCCTGGGCAACCCATTCCAGCCTCTCACCACCCTAACAGGAAAAAATTTCTTCCTTAGATCCAATCTAAACCTCTCCTGTTTCAGTTTGAAGCCGTTACCCCTTGTACTGTTACTACACTCCCTAATGAAGAGTCCCTCCGCAGCATCCCTATAGGCCCCCTTCAGATACTGGAAGGCTGCTAGGAGGTCTCCACGCAGCCTTCTCTTCCCCAGGCTGAACAGCCCCAACTCTCTCAGCCTGTCTTCGTATGGGAGATGCTTCAGTCCCTTGATCATCTTCGTGACCCTCCTCTGGACTTGTTCCAACAGCTCCATGTCCTTTTGATGTTGAGGACACCAGAACTGCACACAATACTGCAGGTGAGGTCTCATGAGAGCAGAATAGAGGAGCAATAAGCAATGATACCAAAAAACATTTTTTAGGAATATTTTTCTTCTGTTAGCAACAATGAAGTCAGAAACCAAAAAGATAAAGTGTCTGGAAAGTTGCAGTATCTGGGTGTCCCAGGGACCTCCTACTGTATACTGGGCTAGGAGGCTTATGATCTGCAGTCTGAGATATGAAAGAACACGTCTCTCTCCTCTTACAGCTGCAGCTCATGGCTGAATTCCTTGACTTGTTCTTTTGGTACTAAAAGGTCCTTTTGGTACTTTTTGGTACTGCAGCTTCTGTTTACCTTTGTCAGCAAGAGTACCTGCTTTGTCTTGCTAAATAAATGTTCCCCATAGAATAGAAGATTAATGGCTTCTCTAACCTGTCTTACTGAATGCAAATATTCGTGTCAACTTGAACTGGAGCTGAATGACAAGTTCATTTCTGATGTCATCATGGGGAAGAATGTAAATCCTAGAAATCTGCTTCCAGACGCTGTGGTGACATTCACACGTGCACCCATACACAAACACACACAATGCACACTCCATCATTCTTTTTGATCTATGTGAGGAGCAAACTTTCTGCAGAAGGATTTATGCTCCCACTCAGATTTATTTAAAGATGCTTTGGTGTTGTCACCATATTATTTTGTCAATTTTGTTGAAGTGACTAAGAAAAAGTTCCAGTGTGGAGGAGAATGTTTCTATTGTCCATGATAAATTTGATGACAACGTCAATTGTTTAAACTATGAGAGCCCACGACTTGAACACAGATCATGCTATTATAAAGAAGCCCACAGTTAGCAACCAAAAACCATTGCTCGCAGAGCACATAAAATCTCATTGACCCTATCAAACCCAGAACACTTGTGCTTGTCACTACCAGTACTTAATTTAAAGGTCTATTTAAAGTTACGTTAATGCCAAGGCCACTCCTCTATCAGGCTAGAACAATCCATAAACCAGGATCAAGTTAATAGCTTTCTATTTCTCTTCCCCTTTGCCATTTTGGTCTGAGCAAGTAGTATCTTGTTCTAGTCCCTGTCCTTCCTCTGGGAAGAGTTTAACTTTATTGCATTCAAGAGGTCCTGAGCAAGAATACAGCTGAAGACCAGTCCTTGCTGAAACACAGCGTTAACACAAAGGCTCTAAGCTAACATAATCACAGTTTCAAGTTCATTCTTTCTTTCTTTATACCATTAGCAGATGGTTTACTTACACGCTGGTGCAAATGTGTGCCAATATGAGTAAAAATAATTAATAACATCTAAATTATTAAGTACTTAAGTGAACTGTCAACAATCCCCACACCGATTCTATCTTTTCTGATGGGAAATTGAACAGCTAGCTCATGTAATTAGTGATACAACTATTATATTTCAAATGTATTCAATTAGATAATATTGTATGCTTTAAAATACAGTAGCTGGGATAATTTAGCCATAATTTTAATTTTAATTTATTAATAGAATTAGAATTGTGATGTACAGCTTTTTGTGTGTGCAACAGTACATGGTAATAAATAGATTGCAATCAAGGGACCAGGAATCCTTGTTATTTTAATATATATATTCTATATGATTATCTAAATCAGTGAATTGCATTTTATAATCATGACCAAACTGTTTTCATTACGCCTCAATTTACTTTTCAACAGAATAGATATGATGAGCACTTGCAAGCATATTAGTAAATAATGAAACGTATTTTTAACAGACACACATGGCACAGATTTCTCTTACTAGACCTGTTTTGCTTTGATTCTTGTTTATTTCTCTCAGGTGCTGCTGCACACAGCAATAAGAATATGACAGGTTAAGGTGTTTAGTTCCTACACCCTTAACAATACCATTGCTCGGAGAACTTCAAACTATATGCACTTTGAATACATCATGCTTAGAGCTGCTGTATGGTAGAGGAAGACAGTTTCATTACTTGTAGGCTTTCTTGTGACTAGCTCTGTTCAAGAACTGATATGCAGAACAGTAATTATACAGAGAAAAGACCCAGCTTATGTCCTTGACTTATTTTCTAACTGGGATATCTGCCACCAATAGCATATATCTAATGGGAAATGAAGGCCTAGTAATTAGGTTTTGATTTCAATTTTAATCTGTCATTTGATCAGACAGCTCCTCTAAAAAGTACAGTGAATTCTATGGCTTAACATAATTTTTGCATGCACTCACAGCTGAAAGTGAACTTTGCTCAGTATGTTATTATCCAAAAAAATGATGTATGAATGGATTACAGATAGATATGATTAGACATGGGGTTTAGATATAGATATGAAAAATTTTGGATACATGTAACAAATATTGTTATAACTAGGTCATTTTGCCAATAATGAAGCTTTTGTTAATTGTGTGCCTGTTCTGCAAAGGGGCAGTGGCTGCGACATCATTCAGATTCTTCTATGATCAGTAGAGAACACATTCTAAAAATGTATAAGGGTTAAAGTTATTTTTAGTTAGGGGCATCAGCATATATACCGTGTTTCACTAATCATGCTTGCTAAATCTGCTAAATCTCTTCTGGTCCAAGGGCCCAAATAACTAGCAGATGCCAGTTATTCTCCTGTGACTGAAATCTAGCATACACACATACACAGAATTTGCTTTTTATAGCTGTACTTGAGCCTTGCCCACTCACACCGCTGTCTGTAGCTTCCTGTGAATACTAATTTATATAAATATTTTCCCACATACAGGTTGACGAAGGCTTATCAATTAATTTATTAACCTGTGAAATATCTTTCCAGTGCAGCTGTACAAACACACCAAACCCTGAAATGTATTTATGAAACTTCAGCATCTACAGCTGCTGCTCTGGAAAGTAATCAATAGTTATTGTTCAAATGCCATTGTAGGAGGTCTTGAAGCTGTGCAATCCCAGTAGCTCTTAGTGCCATTCTTCCTGTTTTCACCTGCTTCCCTGTGCACACCAAAGGACTGTGTACTCACCTTCTGAAAGTGCATGTACAGTTACTTTGAAGACACCAGGGCAGCAGCATGGTTAGGGGGGATTTTAGGCATTAATTATTAGCAGCTTATGTTATGCACAGTTGCACTGCTGAGAATTTGGGATTATACAAGACAGACAGGTCTAGCAAAAGCAGTGTTTTACACTGTGCATATCTAGTACATTTTATCAGTGTTTCAGTTAACATAATCTTAAGGACTATTCAAATTCAGTAGCAGAAAAAAACTGATAACTAGAGAGTTTTGGCAGTCAGAACCTCTCAATCTCTCTTTCTCACTTTTAGCCTAACTCCTGTAAAAAGCCTAAATGCTTGAAACATCTTTATTGCACTAAGCTTTACATGAATTCAGAGAATGTTTCATATAGTCACAGAAATTAGACATAAGAATGACTAAGTCATCCTATCCTTCCTGTGCTACTGAAATACAGCTCAATGACAATGTCTGGTCAAATAGGAAATGGTCTGTTGAGCAGAAAAACTTGCCGTGAAGGACCTGAAATACATTCATAACACATATAGGGAAGTTTTACTTCAGACTAACTGTAGTTTGAAGCTTAGTCATATTACTGGTTGGAACAAATCGGCATAATCCTGATGAATGGGTTTTGGTTTAGTTTAATCCAAAGTGAATCTCATTTGGATGCCATGAGGCTGCTCCATGATGAAAGCACAGTAAGGAAGGACAGAAGGAAGATGAACCTCAAAACCTCACTTGTGCTAATGCAGGCTGGTAAGGTTGAAGACAACCTGGTAAAACCTTCTGATGGCTGACTCTGAATGTAGGACAATATGTAATAAAGTTGCTGTTTTGTGTTCTTGACAGCCAATCTAACATGTTCTTTATTTAGTTTCTTCTCATTCGTCTGTGGTTCATCCCACACACTTCCTGCTGTTCAGCATTTTGGACCTTCAGATATTCAGTCATACTTCCTCAGACAGCTTTGGATACCTGAGATACACACTGGAAACAGAGAGCAAAATAAAAACAAAAGTCAGTCTGCCTTTTCAGTGCTTCAACCTTGGCTGCTTCTGACAATACACACACTACTGCCAGTACATTCTCAAAAGCTTCAAGTGGAGATGTTGGGCCAGTAAAACAATTAGTTTTGCACATGATTTCAAGGAATTATCCAGCAAGGGTTCCTTTTCTTTCCTTTGATTATAGTCACTAACATTACAAACAACTGTCCATCCCTGTTCCAGGATCACCGATTCTATCCATTTAAAACAGTTACCTGTTAATTCTCACAGAGCTTTTAGGAGCAGTATATTTGAAACAATGTCACCTCAGAAACTCAAAATTATTTAATTACTAAAATTTCACTTACTGAAAGTTCCTTTATATTCTCACACTCTTTTTTACTTAGTTATGGCTTTGTTTCATTTGGATTGTTTAAAAGCTAATGATTTGATTTTTAATCAGGAGAATTGCAAAAAATACACAGGGAGCTGCTGGTGGTGGGGGAAGATATACTGGGCTGTGTGCTGTAAGCTTGGAAGAGCAGTTTCCACACAAAATAAAGCTACATTCTCTTATTTACTTCCCAGATTGTTTACTGGCACTCTCAGTAAACTGTATTTGTTTTGGTCACTATTTTGTATTCATAGAAAAAGAAATCACAGTGAATATTTTCTATCTGTAAGAGGAATCTGTTTATTTTGCTGTACAACAAGAGCTTGCTTACATTTTTAAACAGAACTTCTGAGAGTCAAAAGGAAAACAACTAGAGAAGGGTATTAGCCAAAATATCTGTCAGCTAAACAGAACTTGTAAATCCAGTCAAACAACTAAAGGGCATTGCACTGTCAAATCATCAGATTGCAGATCCCTGCCCTGTGGTTTGCTGTCTTTTAGAGAAGGACGCAAACTGTTTAGCTTTCCCAAACCCTCCCCCCCTCCATCTGCCTACTGACCCATGCAGCTGCCTTAGCATTCACATTCGCTCCACTGGAAATTTCATGCCTGCCTTGATAGAAGAAAGTAAAATGTTGCAGTGACAGCAGCTTCAATGGGACTGAGCAAAGAATGATGGAGAAGACTAAATGTGTTATATCTGTGGATAGCTGAGAATTGGATAAGAAAACTTTGTGAATCACTGTGTACCAGAACTGTCAGAACAGAATGTTTTAGGAGAAAAATGAAAAATACACAAAAATCCCAAACCTGAAATTGTAGTTTTGTGCTACTGTTAGGAAGGGAAGACAATATGTGTAGAGAAGATGTACTGCACAGAAATTTCAGAACTCAAATGCAGAATGCAAGCTTAAATGCTTAACCTGCTAAAAATCATATTAAATTCTACTGAGACCAGTTTATAATAAAAGAAATCTTGCCTGTTCTTGACCATCATTTCCTTCACCCTGGCATTTAGTGAAAATACATTCTAGAAGGTAATTGAGTATGCTTCTTTCCTCTGGGGCCCATAAGGTTATTTACAAAAGAATATTTAAAATAGTAACAATGTGATGGATCTCTACAGAATAGTTTCCTTAAATATTCATGCAGGTAATCTTCTGAAGGGGCACATACTGGTTGGTAAGCTTCCACAGAATTCACTGAGGCAAGATACCCTGTAGCTATGGTAAACAAAGGAAAAATGCAAGCTATTATCCTTCACTAGAGTGCAAAAAAGGTTAACCTCAGTAAAAATACCATCATCTAGAAATTCAGTACAGCAAAAGATGTTATTTCAGGTACTGTTTTGCACAATTAAAATCCTTCAAGTGACATGGAAGACATTGCCTGTGATAGCCTGTGTTACACCTTTGTGTTTCCTTGCACATTATATTCCTGTTTCATCACTCTGTAGGCAACTCAAGCAAACTGCCAGACACAACATCTCGGGAGGTGAGGTTGAAACCACAAGGTTTTCATGGGATTTACAGACAGTGTTGCAATTAGCAACATCCAAAATTAAAAATCTAACCAACCACAAAGCCTGGATTCATTTCAGCCTGAAGTAACACGTTTTATTCTCATTCTCAACACACAAAGTAACCTTTGTTTATTCCTGCAGGCTATATCACTGGGCAAAAGAGATCAAGGCCATCTCATTATTTTTGGTGAAACTCAAAGTTTAGGAGATGACTATGCTACTCAGTGATAGTAATCTCTTTAATACCACAGAGTTGAGTTCAATAATACAGTATTTACTGCTGATGGTTTAGAACAATCTGAAGTCTTTCCTTTTGAAGACAATGCTAATCACAAGCAAACTGGAGTCACTTTTAGGAATAAATTTCACTATGCTAGACTGCAAGGTGTCATAGTTAAGAACCTCTGAGCAACAAAATCATAAACACTATTAGGAACTGTTGTAACTAAAGCATTTGTTAATTTTTATCTAAGTAGAAAATTGCCAGAGAAAGTCTCACTATAGCACATGGTATACCTTATATATTCAGTTTTTCTTTTGAAAACAAACTCACATATGCATTCACTATGTGAGGCCAGGTCTACTCTGGGGTGGTGGAGCTGGTCTGACAAGGAAGAGGAAGAGCGGTTTTAGTAGGAGGATTGCCAGACTGGTCAAAGATGCTTTAAACTAGATGTGCTAGGGGAGGGGGGCTTCATTCCATCCCAACACACCCAATCAGTTGCCAGTACCTATGATAAATGCTTGGAGCAATGTAGATATTTCAGCTGCTCCAGCCAATGAGCTGGCTTCATTTGGAGCTCGGCTAAGATGCCTTTATACAAACGCTGTAGCATGGGGGATAAACAAGAGGAATTAGAGATGTTTGTACGTCTACACGAGCATGATATAATAGGCATCACAGAAACATGGTGGGATGGCTCCTATGACTGGAGTGTTGGGATGGAAGGTTACAGGCTCTTTAGGAAAGACAGGCCTTGTAGGCAGGGAGGGGGAGTTGCCCTTTACGTTCGGGATAGGCTGGAGACTATGGAACTCTCTCTGGGGACAGATGAGCAGTTAACAGAGAGTCTGCTTAGGAAGGTTCCATGGGCTATAGCCCTAGAGGTCAGGAGGCCCAGAGGAGGACCACAAGCATGATCAGGGGACTGAAGCACCTCCTGTATGAAGACAGGCTGAGAAAGTTGGGGCTGTTCAGCCTGGGGAAGAGAAGGCTGCATGGAGACCTCATAGCAGCCTTCCAGTATCTGAAGGGGTAGGGATGCTGGGGATGCATTGTTCATTAGGGACTGTAGTGACAGGACAAAGGGCAACAGGCTCAAACTTAAATGGGGAGGTTTGATTGGATCTANAGGGATGCTGGGGATGCATTGTTCATTAGGGACTGTAGTGACAGGACAAAGGGCAACAGGCTCAAACTTAAATGGGGAGGTTTGATTGGATCTAAGGAAAAAATTCTTTCTTGTTAGGGTGGTGAGGCACTGGAATGGGTTGCACAGGGAGGCTGTGAATGCACCATCCCTGGTGGTGTTCAAGGCCAGGCTGGATGAGGCCTTGTGTGACATGGTTTAGTGTGAGGTGCCCCTGCTTATGGCAGGGTGGTTGAAACTGGATGATCTTAAGGTCCTTTCCAACCCTAACTATTCTATGATTCTATGATGCTAAATTTATTGTTCTAATAAGTAGATAAAAGATGCAGCAAAAATGTCACTGAAAACTGTTGGTATCAATCATATCCCATGTCTCTACTTTTCTGCCCAAGCAATCTATGTCCTTCTCCTTGAATAATTCTGTCTTTAGCTCGGTCTTTGGTGATTATTGTTGTACAAATTCTGGCAGCATGAAACATACAACATTTGTGCCCATTTCTTCAATGATGTTTCTACTTGGAACATGCAATCCTCCTTTATACCTTCAAACAACATTCTTCCATCAGTAATAGTTTGTTGCTGGTGTCGTGGTTTAAACCCACGCAGCTCGTTCACTCATTCAACCCCCCTTTCTTGCCCTCCC